>CM076579.1:1161626254-1161859585 GCA_034641835.2 Pinus albicaulis | reverse complement strand
TTCCAGGTTCACCGGCCAAAAACCAAGTTTAATGGATATCCTCTCATTCTAGGGAAACCTTGGTTAGCTACTACCGATGCTTATATCAACTGACGGGCCAGAAACATGACTATTAAGAATGGGCCCTTGTCTAAAAAACTGGTATTATATCCTCTAGCTTAGCCTTCCATTGACCATGACCTACCTATATGGTTGGAGGATGAAGAAGAAGATGAAGTATACAACATTAACACCCTACCCATTTGTACCATAGATGTTGTTCTTAGAGGGGGGAAACTTTATGAAGATGAAATCATTGACCAAGTCATTCAGAACCAGTCCCCCACTTAAACTCGAATGAAAACCTAGTCAAAGAATATGAAAGCCACCCTTGGATGGAACTACACTTAGTTTATTCAACCTCTGAAACCACCAAGGTTGTGGATTTTTTCCCATCCAAATCTCTGAATATTAACTCAAAACTCTCAGATAGAGAAGAAGAGCAGTTATGCCAGCTTTTGAGATAAACCCTAGATGTAGTTTCTTGGGACTACAACGACATGAAAGGGGCGCATCCCTCAGTGTGCAGACATCATATTTACATTAAAGAAGGATGCAAGCCTGTGCGCCAACCCCAAAGGCGGATGAACGCAACTCTAAAAGACATAGTTAAGGAAGAGCTGTAGAAATAGTTGGATGCAGGTTTTATTTATCCTATATCATACAATGAGTGGGTATCTCCTCTTATCCTAGTCCCGAAGAAGAATGGAAAATGGCGAATCTGTTTTGATTATTGGGAACTCAAAAAAGCCACCAAGAAGGACCATTTCCATTTTTCCTTTATAGATAAAGTCCTGGATGGCCTTGGAGGAAAGAAGTTCTTTTATTTCTTAGATGGGTTCAATGGGTATAACCATATCCAAATTAGCCATGAAGACCAGGACAAGACTACTTTCACATGTCCCTGGAGTACCTTAACTTACAGAGTCCTACCCTTTGGGTTGTGCAATGCCCCAAATACCTTCCAAAGAGTTGTCTTGAGCATTTTATTTGAGCTAGTCCATAAATCAGATGAAATCTACATGGATTATTTCACACCCTATGGGGATGACTTCCAGAAATCTCTCTCCAATTTTGGAAAAGTGCTGAGAAGATGCATTGAGATGCATCTCTCCCTGAGCCCAAAAAAGTGTGAATTATTGAAAATAACAGGAGTAATATTGGGACACTCAATCTCCCAAGAAGAAATATAGGTGGACTCGAACAAAATCACCATCATGAAAAGGGTAGCTTCTCCTTAAAAGCGGATAGATGTCAAGAGTTTCTTAGGTTTAGCTGACTACTCTAGAAGGTTTATCAAATATTTCAGCAAGTTGGCTTCGCCACTATTTGGTTTGTTGGTCAAAGACTCCGAGTTTACTTGGTCCAATCTCTGTCAAGAAGCTTTTGAGATAATTAAGGGAAAGTTAACTACTACCCCCATTTTGCGAGGTCCAAATTGGACTCTACCTTTCCACATCCACACAAATGCATCAGACAAAGCTGTGGGGGCAGCCTTAGGACAGTTAGAAGACAAATTACCTTATGCAATCTATTTCATTAGTAAGAACATGTCCAAGGCCGAACTCGATTATATTGTCACATAGAAGGAAATGTTAGCCATTGTCCATGATTTAAACATATTTAGACATTATATCATTGTTTATCAGACCATTTTACAAAATGACAATGTGGCCATCAAATATTTAATGAACAAACCGGATGTTAATGCTAGAATAATTAGATGGTTGTTACTATTACAACAGTTTGACCTAACCATTGTTGATAAACCTAGAAAGGAGAATGTTGTTGCATATTTTTTATCCAAGTTAGCTCTATCTGTAGATGAAGAAGGAATGGTAGATGAAAAGCTCCCAGATGAACACTCTGTCCATGGTTTGCTGACATAGCTAACTACTTGGTTGTTGAAAATTTCTCTCCTAACCTCATCCAAGGAGAAGAGAAAGATCATCAGAAAAAGCGCCCCTTTCACCTAGATTGGGGGAAATCTCTTCAAGCTAGGCCATGACCAAATTATCAGAAGATGTGTGAGGGAGGAAGAAGTTTTTTGAATCCTCTCTACATGTCATGATAGCCCTTGTGGAGGTTAATTTTCTTCAAAAAGGACAACCTTCAAAGCTTTGCAAGCAGGTTACTATTGGCCTACCCTTCACGAGGATGACAGAAGATACACTATCAGGTGTGACTAGTGCCAAAGGATGGGGAAACCTACACAGAGGGATGGGATGCCTTTTCACCCTCAGGTGGCTCTAGAGCCATTTGAAAAATGGGGCATGGACTTCATTGGACCCATTGATCCACCATCTCGCTAAAGAAAGTATATCATAGTATGCATTAACTACATGACAAAGTGGGCTGAAACAAAAACTGTAAAGGTAGCAACCGAGGAGAAGGTAGAAGAATTTCTGAGAGAGAATGTGTTCTACAAATTTGGATAGTACCCCATAGAGGTAGTCATTGATCATGGGGCACAATTCACATCTCATATCATTGAGAATCTTCTGATGAGGCACAAGATAAAGCATAAGACTTCCACTGCATACCACCCTCAAGTAAATGGCCAAGTGGAAGTGGCCATCAGAGCTTTGGAGAATATACTTTTCCCAATGCTTCCAAACCGAACAGTGAAACCACTGTAATCAGTATATCTGAGATAACCCAAACTTCAGAATAAGTATGCAGAAACACATTCAACCATGAGCAACCATCAGTTCAGATATCATACGCTCTTTTCTTTATATGGACCCGCGTATATACGCGCTTTCACTGAAGACAACCCGCGTATACATTCGTGCAACTTTTCAGAAAAACCATAACAGGTCATACGCGCCTTTGTTGAAATAGATTCGCGTATATACGCGCCTTCAGTGAAGCGAACCTGTGTATTGATTTATAAAAGATAAACTTGCAGAACAGACCAGATCTATGAACTTACCCAGATTTCTTCAACTTCTTCAACAGATTTGCGCCAGGTCTTCATCACTTCTTTTCAGATCATCCAAGAGTTTCACCATTTCAATATCTAGAGATCTTGGACCTTCATTATGTTCATAGATACATTATAGAATCATATCTATCAATTAAGAGCAGAGTTCCACCATGCAGATATACTTCAGAGTGAAATATTCATTAAAGCCCAGACTTATGCACACCTTTGCACAATGAATTTCTTCTCCTTATATAGGTTTACCCTTTATCAATACCATGGGTCAAAACCACATTACTTTCGATGGTATTCCTGGGCGGGGTCACATAGACGAATCATTACTCAATACAATGGGTCAATACCATGGTGGTTACCCCTGGTTTTGCACTTTATGAGCGCTTTTGCCCATACGCGACTTGTCACGTTATTTCTCGGGTGCATACGCGACTTCTCCTAGACAAATCCGTGTATGCCTTGAGACATACTCTTTTCATCATAGATCTAGCACATATTGAATTCCTTTCTTCTTTATCTTCTGTAATCACTGTAGATACATCATTTGACAAGTTCATCAAGACATATTCTATCAAGCATAACTTTATCAAGTAAGTTGCCATCATCTTCATCAAGTGGGTTGCCATCAAGGACTACACTCAGCATCACATTGCCAACAATCTCCCCCTTTGGACTTGATGGAAACCACGATGGTTTTTGATCACCACAACAGATAGATACATTAAGAATTCAATGACACCATGTCACTACATTAAGAATTCAAACACCATGTCACTCTCCCCCTTTGACATCAAGGGCAAAGGGCGGATCAAAACCAACACAAGGAAGCGTTCTGTAGATCTGATGTACACTGAAGTGACCAAGCTCCCCCTGAGTTCATGTCGAATCTTCAAACATATTTTTCAATGAAGTATATGACTCTATGACTTTCCTAGCATGAAGGACTCATACTTACATCAAATATCCAACCAGGTGGATTTACATATGAGACTCAAGTACCCAACCAAGTGGGTTTACACACTTTGACTCAGCTACCCAACCAAGTGGGTTTACAGACTTTGACTCAACTAACCAACAAAGTGGGTTTACAAAATGAATAAGTCCTTACATGACTGAATATTACAATTTTACATCATGGGTCTCATCATGCCCTTTTTATCAAATTACAAATATGACTTTTCATGACTACTACCAAAAAGACCTCAAGAAAGAGATTACATTTCAGAATCATCATAATGCCAACAATGCATTACACCCAGCAAGGCTACTGCTCCCCTTGAAACTTTGCATCCAATGAATCCTTTCTAAATGACCAAAGCTCCTCCTTAGCTTGTGCAACCTGAACACCCTCAACAGTAAGTCATCAGCAACAAACTCTGCATGATCTGTCCATAACTCTGAAGCATAAGACTTCTATCTCAAGCAATCATAATCTTCATCATAAGAAACCAGGTATCATGTTATTAACATTTAGAACTGAGAAATAAGCAAATACAGTGCCAAAAATACAATCATCAGTAGTCAGACTGATGCTACCCCTGAACTGGTACTCCTGATCTTCAGCTGCTGTAAAAATTTCTTCAGCATCTATGCATACGCGACTGTGTCTGCAGGAAAGCGTGTGTATACGCGGCTTTTATTCACATAACCCGCGTATGGAAAGTGAAACATGGAAAAATTCACATTCCTTTATCTCCCCCTGAATTTTGTCCTTCCTGTGCCTGTCTTCTTTTCATCAAATGCTCTGTCATATCCAGAAAATCAAAAAGTACTGCAAAATGCTGACCCCAACCAAAAATAGTCAGCAGCTATCCATACGCGACTTTCTGTTCATATACTTGCGTATATACGCTACTGTGTTTCAGGAAACACGCGTATCCAATTTAATCTTCTGAATTTATGCAGATTTGTTCTTTTGACTAGCAGATAATACTCCCAGCTTCTGTCTTAGATACTCGAACGCTTCCCTGGGCAGAGGTTTGGTAAAGATATCAGCAACTTGTTCTTTGGAGGGAACATACTCCAACTTCACCTTTTGTTCAAGCACTTGTTCATGTAAGAAGTGATACTTGATGGGAATGTGCTTGGTCTTGGAATGCATAACAGGATTCTTTGAAATACTGATGGCACTTGTATTATCACACATAATGGAGATAGGAGGTGAACATTTGATTTGAATGTCTTGTAAGGTTTGCATCATCCAAAGAACTTGAGTGCAACATGATGCGACAGCCACATATTCTGCTTCTGCTGTAGATAAGGTAATAGAGCTTTGCTTCTTGCTGAACCAAGATACCAACCGGGGCCCCATATAGAATGCACCACCACTTGTGCTTTTTCGATCATCAACATTTCCAGCCCAATCTGCATCAGACTAAGCATGAAGAGTAAGATCGGCATTCTTTGGATACCATAGTCCAAAGTCTTGAGTTCCTTGCAGATATTTGAATATTATTTTGACAGCCTGAAGATGAGACTCTTTTGGATTAGCTTGGAATCGTCCAACAATCCCAACAACATGCATAATGTCCGGTCTAGTCCCGGTGAGATAAAGTAGACTTCCTATCATTGATCTGTAGTCTGGTTGATTCACCATGGGAGAATCATCATGAGAAATGAGATTGCATCCGATTATCATTGGTGTGCTTACAGGCTTGCATTCTTCCATGCCATACTTCTTCAAAATTTGCTTAAGAGATTTTTCTTGGGATAGGAACATGCCATCTGTAGTTTGATGCACTTGCAAGCCAAGAAAGAATTTTAGTTCCCCATGTAAAGACATCTCAAATTTTTGCTGCATAACAGAAGAAAATTTTTGACTCAAGGATTCTTCATTACTCCCAAAAATGATATCATCAACATATACAATCACAATCAAAATTTTGTTATGTTCAATTTTTGTGTATAAGTTGCTATCAGCAGACCCCTTTGAAAATCCTTGTTGATGGAGATATTTGTCAAGACGATAGTACCATGCCCTTGGAGCTTGTTTGAGACCATATAGAGCCTTTTTAAGTTTACAAACAATATTCTTATCATTTCCCAAAATGAATCCCTCTGGTTGTTCTATATAAACTTCTTCTTCAAGATCACCATTGAGGAAAGCAGATTTGACATCCATTTGATAGACTTTGATTTGTTGAGAACTTGAAAAATCAAGAAACATTCTTATGGCTTCAAGTCTAGCTACAGGAGCAAAAGTTTCTTCAAAGTATATACCTTCTTGTTGAGTGTACCCTTTGCAAACCAATCTGGCTTTGTTTCTTATAACATCCCATTTTCATTTAACTTGTTCTTGAATATCCATTTGGTTCCAATGACATTTTTATCATGTGGTCTTGGTACCAATTCCCAAGTGTGATTATTTTCAATTTGATCAAGCTCTTCATTCATGGCTTGAATCCAACATTCATCTTTGCTAGCTTGATTGACATTTTGGGGTTCAATTGTGGACAGGAATTCCAAATAGCTAGAAGATCCCACAAGAGTCCTCCTTGTTTGTACACCTGATTCCTTGTTTCCCAAAATTTGAGATTCAGGATGATTCTTTTGAACATATCTGGATGGAGCTTTCTCTGATAAATCATCTTTAGGTTCTTCATTAGATCCACTGTATATATTATTTCCATTTGATGTAGAAGGACAAAAATCACCATCATCTTCTTCTGTTGCTTGTTTTTCTTCTTTAGGAGCTGTAGGAGACTCATCAATGACAACATCAATACATTCAACAATCTTTCGAAGCCTCTTATTGTAACATTTGTATGCTCTGCTTGTAGATGAGTAACCAAGAAGTATCCCTTCATCTGATCTAGGTTCAAACTTTCCAAGCTTTTCATCATTATTTTTGATAAAGCATTTACTTCCAAAAATTCTAAAATGCTTCACAGAGGGAGAATTACCATACCAGAGTTCATATGGAGTTTTGTCACTATTTACCCGAACATGTGCCTTGTTGAGAATGTTTGCTGCTGTATGTGCTGCTTCTCCCCAGAACATGTCAGGAGTTCCAGAATCATCAAGCATAGCTCTAGCCATTTGTTTAATTGTTCTATTCATTCTTTCTGCTACAACATTTTGTTGTGGAGTGCCTGCTACAGAGAAGTCTTTTTATGCCATGTTGTTCACAAAATTCAAAGAATTCATTTGATGTATATTCTCCTCCTCGATCAGATCTAAGACACTTGATTTTTAGATCTAATTCATTTTCAACCAAAGCTTTGAAGATTTGAAATTTCTCAAATGCTTCATCTTTGTGTTTAAGCAACCCAATCCAACACATTCTAGAGAAATCATCAATAAATAAGATATAGTATTCTTCTCCACGTGGTGACTTTTTCCTCATAGGTCCACAAATGTCAGTATGAACAAGTTCAAGAGGCCTACTTGATGATCCTTATTTGGCATTAAATTGTACTCTGGTCTGCTTACCAAATTGGCAGGATTTGCATATGATACTTTCTGGTAGAGTAATATTGGGAAGACCATGAACAGCTTGAAGTCTACTTGCTTTGTTGATTTGAGAGAAGCTTAGATGCCCCAGCCTTCTATGCCATAGCCAATTTTCTGAAGATTTTCTCAAGTAACATTGATCTTTGCAGTTCTTTAATACATATAGGTTGCTTGGAGTTCTTTTCCCTTTTATAATAGTTCTACCTGTATCCAGATCACGAACCACACATTCTTTTGAACTGAAGACAACTTCTGTACCTTGATCACACATTTGACTTACACTTAACAGGTTATGCCTTAATCCATCCACATACATGACATCATTAGTCTTCACCTTTTCTTTTAGAAATACGGACCCTTTTCCTTTAATTACAACAGGATTATCATTTCAAATGTAACTTTCTTTTCCTTTTCTAGAGCATTATATGAAAGAAGTTTGCTTTTGTCACCTGTCATGTGTCTTGAGCACCCACTATCAATGTACCATTGATTTTCTTCACCTTCTGCAAATAACGCTATCCCACAATTTTCAACTTGTAATTCCTTCTTTTTCCATACTTTGGAACTTGAAGGAAAATGTTGTTTTGGCTGGACTTTGCTCCTGCATTCAGATTCTTCATGGCCAAAGTTATTGCAATAAGCACATTCAACTTCATTTTGAAGAGGAGAAAAGTTGTTATAGGTGTTCTTTTTTGGTTCAATATCCATCCTTTTCTTTCTTGCTTCTCTTGTCATGATGGTTTTATAAGCAACACATTGAACAACTTTATGACCAAAATTGTGACATGAGAAACATTGTCCATTGAAGTAGAAATTTCTGCGATCATGAAATCTTCTATTTGAATTTACCTGTTGATTGTTTCTTCTTTGAGAGATATCCCTGTTAGTGTTCCTTGTATTGTGATGATCATGCTTTACCTGTAAAGATTCTTTATTCCCTTGTTGAGTGGCTGAATGTAGTAAACCAGTTGTAGCTGCTTTTAGATAATTTGGTGCTGAAGCCTGAGAGGATTCTCCGGTATATCCAAGACCTGTCTTAATCAAAGGAGATCATTGAACCTTGATAATCTCATCTAAGGTTTCAGATCCTTTAGAAAATCTAAGATTTAGAGTCTTTACTTTCTCAAGTTCTTTTCTTAGACTTACTACTTCACATTCTAATTTTTCATTATGTTTCTTTGCTTCTTCATTCTGCCTTTTCAGAGTCTCTATGATTATTTTACTTTCTTCCAAGCATATTTTGAGTTGATTGTTTTGATCAAGAAAATCATTGTCATCTAGAGCATCCATAAAAGAATCCTTATCGTCTCTAGAATTATTTTCAAATGCCATGAGAAGTCTAAGATCTTGTTCACATTCTTCCTCACTGTCAGATAACTCATCACTGTCTTCATTTGTATAGTAGCTTTTCTTAGTGCTAGACTGGTTCTTATTTCTTCTTGCTACTTCTTTCTCTTTAGCAGATGTTTCTTTATAAGGACATTTTGCAGCATAATGACCAACTCTTCCACAATTAAAACATTTGAAAGGAAGATTACCTTTGAATCTTCCGGTTCCTAGTTGGAGTTTTCTCACAAAGTTTGCCTCATCTTCTTCTGAGATATATCCTGACCCTTCCGATTTTTGAACTTCTTTCCCTTTTGTAGAAGCTTTAAAAACAACTTCTTTGACTTCATATGGTCCTCCTCTCCTCATTTCGTATGCAGTCAATATGCCATGAAGTTGCACCATAGTAAGATTTTGAAGGTCCTATTTTTCTTCAAGAGCAGAAACTTTTGACTCAAACTTGGCCGTTAGTGATCTCAAAATTTTCTCAACCAAAGTGGATTCGATTATTGTTTCTCCCAGATTTCTCATACGGTTTACAACATCATCAACATGTAAAAAGAAACCAGCAATATTCTCATCACTATGCATTTTTAAATTTTCATACTCAATTCTGAGAGATTGAAGTTTTGCACTTTTTACCTTTGCATCACCTTCATAGCTTAGGATTATTTTGTCCCATATCTCCTTTGTTGTATTTAGCTGCATGGCTTTGACAAATTCTGCTTCAGTTAGACTTCCAGTTATCGCATTGACCGCTTTTGCATTTGATTCATAATTCTTTCTTTCAGTTGGATCTGTTGGTGTAGCAGCTGGATATTGATATCCTTGTTCAACAATGGCCCATATATCTGCTCCCATAGACTGAAGATAGGATCTCATCCTTATTTTCTAGAAGATTAAATTGCTTCCGTTGAAGAGCGGAGGTTTGATAGATGTTGTTCCCTCGTGATTGCTCATCCTGCTTGATCTTCCTTCTAGTGGTTAAGCCTTTTCAGAAGGACCTACTCTGATACCAATTGTTGAAAAATACTGAGAGGGGGGCTGAATCAGTATTTAGGATTTACTCAGCATCTTTTTTTACTTTTTCATTCTTTAATAACCCATACGCTACTTTACTGAACCAGACTCGCGTATATACGCGGATACCCTTTACTGAACTCGCGTATGCACAGAGATATTAATAAACAATCAATTCTTCACTTAGATCCTTGCATGTATTCATTCATCAGATGTTTATATAGCAGTTGACATGAGCAGTAATAACAGAATGAAACATCACACAAAATCATCACACATGAACACCATGATTTTTAGGTGGAAACCCAAGTCAGGAGAAAACCATCGCTGCCATTGTCTCAGCCTTCAATATTTTATTATAGAAAAAAACTTCTTACAATCATGTACTGGTGTAGACTTATACCAGTATGCAGGCACCCACCTGCAGAAGTCTACAACCTTTTCTCATTTACCAGCCTCACCTGGAAGGGAGCTTCAACCCCCTGCTCTTGTTTACCAGTCTCACCTGAAAGGGAGCTACTACACCTAATATTAGCACCAGCCTTTGCTGACAGAAAGCTTCTATTATCAGACTGAAGGCTTCAACCCTCAGATCCACTGCAGACCACGTTTCATCAATTTTCAAACAGGATCAAACAGTTCCAATACAACCCTTCACTTATCAACAAACATACTTTTCCCAATGCTTCCAAACCGAACAGTGAAACCACTGTAATCAGTATATCAGAGATAACCCAACCTTCAGAATAAGTATGCAAAAACACATTCAACCATGAGCAACCATCAGTTCAGATATCATACACACTTTTCTTTAGATGGATCCATGTATATATGCTCTTTCACTGAAGACAACCCGCGTATACATTCGTGCAACTTTTCAGAAAAACCCTAACAGGTCATACGCTCCTTTGTTGAAATAGATCCGCTTATATACGCGCCTTCAGTGAAGTGAACCTGCGTATTGATCTATAAAGATAAACTTTGCAGAATAGAACAGATCTATGAACTTACCCAGATTTCTTCAACTTCTTCAACAGATTTGCACCAGGTCTTCATCACTTCTTTTCAGATCATCCAAGAGTTTCACCATTTCACGATCTAGAGATCTTGGACCTTCATT
Organism: Pinus albicaulis; assembly: GCA_034641835.2. NCBI lineage: Eukaryota > Viridiplantae > Streptophyta > Pinopsida > Pinales > Pinaceae > Pinus > Pinus albicaulis. Next base: position 1,161,848,687 of record CM076579.1, on the reverse strand, counting down.
ATGTTCATAGATACATTATAGAATCAAATCTATCAATTAAGAGAAAAGTTCCACCATACAAATATACTTCAGAGTGAAGTATGCATTAAAGCCCAGACCCATGCACACCCTTTGCACAATGAATTTATTTTCCTTATATAGGTTTACCCTTTATCAATACCATGGGTCAAAACCACATTACTTTCGATGGTATTTCTGGGCGGGGTCACATAGACGAATCATTACTCAATACAATGGGTCAATACCATGATTTTACCCCTGGTTTTGCACTTTATGAGCGCTTTTTCCCATACGCGACTTGGCACGTTATTTCCCGCGTGCAATACTATGGTGGTTACCCCTGTTGTGCACTTTATGAGCGCCTTTGCACATACACGACTTGGCTCGTTATTTCCCGCGTGCATACGTGACTTCTCCTAGACATACCTGCGTATGCCTTGAGACATACTCTTTTCATCATAGACCTAGCACATACTGAATTCCTTTCTTCATTACCTTCTGTACTTATTGTAGATACATCAGATTAACATCATTCATAAGTTCATCAAGACATATTTCATCAAGGACAAATTCATCAAGTAGGTTGCCATCATCTTCATTAAGTGGGTTGCCATCAAGGACAACACTCAGCATCATATTTCCAACAATCTCCCCCTTTGTACTTGATGGCAACCACGATGGTGTTTGGTCACTACAGCAGATAGATACAATGAATAACACCATGTCATTCTCCCCCTTTGACATCAAGGGCAAAGGGCGAATCAAAAGAAGGAAGTTCTTTGCAGATCTGATGTGTACTGAAGGTATCATGCTCCCGCTAAGTTCATGCTGCATCTTCAAACATATTTTACAAAGAAGTACTTGACTCTATGACCTTCCTATCACCAAGGACTCATACTTACGTCAAAGATCCAACCAAGTGAATTTACATAAGAGACACAAATACCCAACCAAGTGGGTTTACACATTTCAACTCAACTACCCAACCAAGAGGGTTTACAAATTTGAATCCGTTACCCAACCAGGTGGGTTTACAAATTTTGACAAGTCCTTACATGACTAAATATTACAATTTTACATCATGGGTCTCAACATGACCTTTTCATCAAATTAAAAATATGACTTTTCATGACCAATACCAGAAAGACCTCAAGAGAGATCATATATCAGAACCATCATAATGCCAACAATGCATTATACTCAGCAAGGCTAGGGCTCCCCCTGAAAATGTGCATCCAACCATCCTTTCCATATGACCAAGGCTCCTCCTTAGCTTGTGCAATCTGAACACCTTCAAAAGCAAGTCATCGGCAACGATCTCTGCATGATCTATCCTTATCTCTGAAATATAAGACTTTCATCTCAGCAACGAATACTCTTCATCAAAAAGCAAACAGGACTCATTCATAATCTTCAACATAAGAAACCATGAATCATTTCATTAGCATGAGCATAACAAGAATAATTCTAACAGTACAATCATTAGCAGTCAGATTGATCCTCCCCCTGAACCTCTGCTCCTGATCTTCAACTGTCATCCCAATTCTCTTATCATTAATGCACACGCGACTGTGTCTGCTGGACCTCGCGTGTATACGCGACTTTTGTTCATAGAACCCGCATATGGAAAGTGAAGCATAAACATTTTCACATTCCTTCATCTCCCCCTGAACTTGTCCTTCTTGTACCTGTCTTCTTCATATCAGAAGCTCTGTCAGAAATACGTATAACCAGAATAACCAAATAGTACTGTAAAATGCTGACCCCAACCAAAAACTCGCGTATATACGCAACTGTGTTTCAAGAAACCCGTGTATCCTATTTAATCTTCTGAATTTATGCAGATTTGGTCTTTTGACTAGAAGAGAATACTCCCATCTTCTGTCTTAGATACTCGAACGCTTCCCTGGGCAGAGGTTTGGTAAATATATCAGCAACTTGTTCTTTGGAGGGAACATACTCCAACTTCACCTTTTGTTCCAGCACTTGTTCACGTAAGAAGTGATACTTGATGGGAATGTGCTTGGTCTTCGAATGCATAACAGGATTCTTTGAGATACTGATGGCACTTGTATTATCACACATAATGGAGATAGGAGAAGTAAATTTGATTTGAAAATCTCCCAAAGTTTGCATCATCCAAAGCAGTTGAGTGCAACAAGATGCGGCAGCCACATATTCTGCTTCAGCAGGAGATAAGGCAATAGAACTTTGCTTCTTACTGAACCAAGATACCAATCGAGGCCCCATATAGAATGCACCACCACTTGTGCTTTTTCGATCATCAACATTTCCTACCCAATCTGCATCAGAGTAAGCATGAAGAGTAAGATCAGCATTATTTGGATACCATAGTCCAAAGTCTTGAGTTCCTTGCAGATATTTGAATATTCTTTTGATAGCCTAAAGATGAGACTCTTTTAGATTAGCTTGGAATCGTCCAACAATCCCAACAGCATGCATAATGTCCGGTCTAGTCCCGGTGAGATAAAGTAGACTTCCTATCATTGATCTGTATTCTGGTTGATTCACCATGGGAGAATCATCATGAGAACTGAGATTGCATCTAGTTATCATTGGTGTACTTACAGGCTTGCATTCTTCCATGCCATACTTCTTCAAAATTTGCTTAAGATATTTTGCTTGTGATAGGAATATACCATCTGTATTTTGATGCACTTGCAAGCCAAGAAAGAATGTTAGTTCCCCAAGTAAAGACATCTCAAATTCTTGCTGCATAACAGAAGCAAATTTTTGACTCAAGGATTCTTCATTACTCCCAAAAATGATATCATCAACATATAAAATCACAATCAAAAGTTTGTCATGTTCAATTTTTGTGTATAAGTTGCTATCAGCAGACCCCTTTGAAAATCCTTGTTGATGGAGATATTTATCAAGACGATAGTACCATGCCCTTGGAGCTTGTTTGAGACCATATAGAGCCTTTTTAAGTTTACAAACAAGATTCTTATCATTTCCCAAAATGAATCCCTCTGGTTGTTCTATATAAACTTCTTCTTCAAGATCACCATTGAGAAAAGAAGATTTGACATCCATTTGATAGACTTTGATTTGTTGAGAACTTGAAAAAGCAAGAAACATTCTTATGGCTTCAATTCTAGCTACAAGAGAAAAAGTTTCTTCAAAGTATATACCTTATTGTTGAGTGTACCCTTTGCAAACCAATCTGGCTTTGTTTCTTATAACATCCCCATTTTCATTTAACTTTTTCTTGAATATCCATTTGGTTCCAATGACATTTTTATCATGTGGTCTTGGTAGCAATTCCCAAGTGTGATTCTTTTCAATTTGATCAAGCTCTTCATTCATGGCTTGAATCCAACATTCATCTTTGCTAGCTTGATTGACATTTTGGGGTTCAATTGTGGATAGGAATGCCAAATAGCTAGAAGATCCCACAAGAGTCCTCCTTGTTTGTACACTCGATTCCTTGTTTCCCAAAATTTGAGATTCAGGATGATTCTTTTGAACATATCTAGATGGAGCTTTCTCTGATAAATCATCTTCAGGTTCTTCATTGGATCCATTGTCTATATCATTTCCATTTGATGTAGAAGAACAAAAATCACCATCATCTTCTTCTGTTGCTTGTTTTTCTTCTTTAGGAGCTGTAGGAGACTCATCAATGACAACATCAATACATTCAACAATCTTTCGAAGCCTTTTATTGTAACATTTGTATGCTCTGCTTGGAGATGAGTAACCAAGAAGTATCCCTTCATCTAATCTAGGTTCAAACTTTCCAAGCTTTTCATCATTATTTTTGATAAATAATTTACTTCCAAAAATTCTAAAATTATTTACAGAGGGAGAATTACCATACCAGAGTTCATATGGAGTTTTGTCACTATTTACCCGAACATGTGCCTTGTTGAGAATATTTGCTGCTGTATGTGCTGCTTCTCCCCAGAACATGTCAGGAGTTCCAGAATCATCAAGCATAGCTCTAGCCATTTGTTGAATTGTTCTATTCATTCTTTCTGCTACGCCATTTTGTTGTGGAGTGCCTGCTACAGTGAACTGTCTCTTTATGCCATGTTGTTCACAAAATTCAAAGAATTCATTTGATGTATATTCTCCTCCTCGATCAGATCTAAGACATTTGATTTCTAGATCCAATTCATTTTCAACGAGTGCTTTGAAGATCTGAAATTTCTCAAATGCTTCATCTTTGTGTTTAAGCAACCCAATCCAACACATTCTAGAGAAATCATCAATAAATAAGATATAGTATTCTTCTCCACGTGGTGAATTTTTCCTCATAGGTCCACAAATGTCATTATGAACAAGTTCAAGAGGCCTACTTGATGATCCTTCTTTGGCATTAAATTGTACTCTGGTCTTCTTACCAAATTGGCAGGATTTGCATATGATACTTTCTGGTAGAGTAATATTGGGAAGACCACAAACAGCTTGAAGTCTGCTTGCTTTGTTGATTTGAGAGAAGCTTGGATGCCCCAGCCTTCTATGCCATAGCCAATTTTCTGAAGATTTGCTCAAGTAACATTGATCTTTGCAGTTCTTCAATACATATAGGTTGCTTGGAGTTCTTTTCCCTTTTATAATAGTTCTACCTGTATCCAGATCACGAACCACACATTCTTTTGAACTGAAGACAACTTATGTACCCTGATCACACATTTGACTTACAGTTAACAGGTTATGCCTTAATCCATCCACATACATGACATCTTTAGCCTTCACCTTTTCTTTTAGAAACACAGACCCTTTTCCTTTAATTACAACAGGATTATCATTTCCAAATATAACTTTCTTTTCCTTTTCTAGAGCATTATATGAAAGAAGTTTGCTTTTGTCACCTGTCATGTGTCTTGAGCACCCACTATCAATGTACCATTGATTTTCTTTACCTTCTGCAAATAACGCTATCCCACTATTTTCAACCTGTAATTCCTTCTTTTTCCATACTTTGGAACTTGAAGGAAAATGTTGTTTTGGCTAGACTTTGCTCCTGCATTCAGATTCTTCATGGCCAAAGTTATTGCAATAAGCACATTCCACTTCATTTTGAAGAGGAGAAAAGTTGTTATAGGTGTTATTTTTTGGTTCAATATCCATCCTTTTCTTTCTTGCTTCTCTTGTCATGATGGTTTTATATGCAACACATTGAACAACTTTATGACCAAAATTGTGACATGAGAAGCATTGTCCATTGAAGTAGAAATTTCTGCGATCATGAAATATTCTATTTGAATTTACCTATTGATTGTTGCTTCTTTGAGAGATATCCCTGTTAGTGTTTCTTGTATTGTGATGATCATGCTTTACCTGTAAAGATTCTTTATTCCCTTGTTGAGTGGCTGAATGTAGTAAACCAATTGTAGCTGCTTTTAGATAATTTGGTGCTGAAGCCTGAGAGAATTCTCTGGTATATCCAAGACCTGTCTTAATCAGAGGAGATCGTTGAACCTTGATAATCTCATGTAAGGTTTCAGATCCTTTAGCAAATCTAAGATTTAGAGTCTTTACTTTCTCAAGTTCTTTTCTTAGACTTACTACTTCACATTCTAATTTTTCATTATGTTTCTTTGCTTCTTCATTCCACCTTTTCAGAGTTTCTGTGATTATTTTACTTTCTTCCAAGCATATTTTGAGTTGATTTTTTTGATCAAGAAAATCATTGTCATCAAGAGCATCCATAAAAGAATCCTTATCGTATCTAGAATTATTTTCAAATGCCATGAGAAGTCTAAGATCTTGTTCACATTCTTCCTCACTGTCAGATAACCCATCACTGTCTTCATTTGTATAGTATCTTTTCTTAGTGCTAGACTGGTTTTTATTTCTTCTTGCTACTTCTTTCTCTTTAGCAGATGTTTCTTTATGAGGACATTTTGTAGCATAATGACCAACTCTTCCACAATTAAAACATTTGAAAGGAAGCTTACCTTTGAATCTTCCGGTTCCTAGTTGGAGTTTTCTCACAAAGTTTGCCTCATCTTCTTCGGAGATATATCCTGACCCTTCCGGTTTTTGAACTTCCTTCCCTTTTGTAGAAGTTTTGAAAACAACTTCTTTGACTTCAGATGGTCCTCCTCTCCTGATTTCGTATGCAGTCAATATGCCATGAAGTTGCACCATAGTAAGATTTTGAAGGTCCTGTTTTTCTTCAAGAGCAGAAACTTTTGACTCAAACTTGGCCGTTAGTGATCTCAAAATTTTCTCAACCAAAGTGGATTCGATTATTGTTTCTCCCAGATTTCTCATACGGTTTACAACATCATCAACACGTAAAAAGAAACCAGCAATAGTCTCATCACTATGCATTTTTAAATTTTCATACTCCATTCTGAGAGATTGAAGTTTTGCACTTTTTACCTTTGCATCATCTTCATAGCTTAGGATGATTTTTTCCCATATCTCCTTTGCTGTATTAAGCTGCATGAATTTGACAAATTCTGCTTCAGTTAGACTTCCAGTTATAGAATTGACCGCTTTTACATTTGATTCATAATTCTTTCTTTCAGTTGGATCAGTTGGTGTAGCAGCTGGATATTGATATCCTTGTTCAAAAATGGCCCATATATCTGCTCCCATAGACTGAAGATAGGATCTCATCCTTATTTTCCAGAAGATTAAATTGCTTCCGTTGAAGAGCGAAGGTTTGATAGATGTTGTTCCCTCGTGATTGCTCATCCTGCTTGATCTTCCTTCTAGCGGTTAAGCCTTTTCAGAAGGACCTACTCTCATACCAATTGTTGGAAAAATATTGAGAGGGGGGGGGGGGGGTGAATCAATATTTAGGATTTACTCAGATCTCTTTACTTTTTCGTTCTTTAATAACCCATACGCTACTTTGATGAACCAAACTCACATATATACGCAGATACCCTTTAATGAACTCGCGTATGCACAGAGATATTAATAAACAATCAATTCTTCATTTAGATCCTTGCCTGTATTCATTCGTCATATGTTTATATAGCAGTAGACATGAGCAGTAATAACAGAATGAAACATTACACAAAAGCATCACACATGAACACCATGATTTTTAGGTGGAAACCCAAGTCGGGAGAAAACCACCGCTGCCGTTGTCTCAGCCTTCAATATTTTATTATAGAGAAAATTCTAATCATGTAACGTACGTACTTATACCAGCACGCCAGTACCCACCGTAGAAGGCTACAACCTTCTCTCATTTACTGTACCTCACCTGGAAGGGAGCTTCAACCCCCTGCTCTCGTTTACCAGTCTCACCTGGAAGAGAGCTACTACCCCCTGATATTAGCACCAGCCTCTCCTGACAAAAAGCTTCTATTATCAGACTGAAGGCTTCAACCCTCAAATCCACTGCAGACCATGTTTCATCAATTTTCAAACTGGATCCAACAGCTCCAACACAACCCTTCACTCTTCAACAAACATACTTTGCCCAATGTTACAAACAGAACAGTGAACCCACTGTAACCAGAATGTCAGAGTTAACCCAAACTTCAGAACAGACATTCAGAAACACATTCAACTTTGAGACCCCGTTAATTCAGATTACATACGCGCTTTTAGTATATCAGACCCGCGTATGTACGCGTGTTTCATAAGACGAACCCACGTATACTTTAGTAAATTATTCAGATAAACCCTAACTGCACATACGCACTTTTCCCTGAACAGAGCCGCATATACATGCGCTTTTCACCAAACAAACCTGCGTATGGATCTACCAAAGATAAAATTTGCACAACATATCAGATTTATGAACTTACCCAGATTTCTTCAACTTCTTCAACTAATTTGCGCCAGGTCTTCATCAGTTCTTTTCAGATCATCCAAGAGATTCACGATTTCAAGATATAGAGATCTTGAACCTTCATTATGTTTATAGATGCATCATAGATTTAGGTCTATCAATTAAGAGCGGAGTTTAACCATGCAGATATACTTCAGAGTGAAGTATTCATTAAAGCCCCGACACATGCACACCTTTCACAATGAATTCCTTCTCCTTATATAGGTTCACCTTTTTATCAATACCATGAGCCAAAACCACATTACTTCCAATGGTATTCCTAGACGGGGTCACATAGACGAATCGTCACTCAAAACAATGGGTCAATACTATGGTGGTTACCACTGGTTGTGCACTTTATGAGCGCTTTTTCACATACGCGACTTGGCTCGTTATTTCCCACGTGCATACGCGACTTCTCCTAGACATACCCGTGTATGCCTTGAGACATACTCTTTTCATCATAGACCTAGCACATATTGAATTCCTTTCTTCATTACCTTCTGTACTTATTGTAGATACATCAGATTGACATCATTCATAAGTTCATCAAGACATATTTCATCAAGGACAACTTCATCAAGTAGGTTTCCATCATCTTCATTAAGTGGGTTGCCATCAAGGACAACACTCAGCATCATATTGCCAACACTACATCTGATGTATCCTTTATCCAACATTTACTTTAGTTTAACTTTAGTTCCACCAAATTTTTCATGCACATGTGATATTGGGCTTTAGAAATCAGCACAAAAACAAAAAATGAATTCAATGAAACATTCCATTTTCCCTCTGGGAGAAAATATTGGTACTTATTTTATAAGTACAACATTTAATTGTTTTATAATTGGGTAATATTTTCTCCGAGTTGGTTTTCCTTGTTACACTGGTCACTTGAATAATAATTAGGACAAGCCCTTTCTGGTTTCCTTTCTTCACTTGAAGAACTAAAAGTTACCTCACTAAAACCACTTTTCTTATTCCTTACAATACCTTTTCCTATCTTCATCACTAAGACATTTCACCAATTTATTATAATAGTAAACTCTGATCATGTGGGTTACCATCTATTTCATGCCAATTAAACATAATATGGACATAATGGAAAAAAATTAAGTGTGGTTTTTGTCGGAATGTTGCTTATTTCTAGGTGGCATGACTCTTCGAAATCAGTCACTATCGTTTTCACTCATGTGTCTAGCTGAACCAACAATGACTTTTCATGTGCTTTCTTTTGAAAGGTACATGTCTCTAAAATTTTGGCACCATCCTTTCTTCCAAATATTTTGTCTCTATGGTGTCTTCACAACCTCACTTTCCTATATTGTATAGTTTTAGTTATTCACATCAGTTATGAATAGTAAAATCCATGTTTTCTATTTTAGTTTCTCTACGTGGTAGCTTCCTCTTCTTTCCCACACAAAAAAAAAAAAAAAAACAAAATACAAAAAAAAATTAGGAACAAAAAAATCTACATACATAATCTTGACAAGAACAAACAAAAAACTCCAAAATATCTTCTACACATCATCCTTCCTATTATAACACTTGCCTGATGACTATGATATCCATATGAAATTAAATTTTACTCCATGTATGAGCGACTTCAAGTCCAGTGTTGAACATTGGATCAAATACGAATTTGTATATGAGCTATAAATTCATCCATGTGGTGTATCTATAGCCCTCCCATCCTAGTGCTTAAACCTATGAACCAATAACGATCTCTATAAGAGCTCCACAATCATCTCAAATGATATTGTTTTTTTTTTCTAGGGCATATGCAGTCCATGTTTTGTACCTTAGCTCTCATATAGCTTTGTAACTCCTCCCGCCCCCTTTATATCATCTCAGAATATGGGATTTATACCTATTTGAATTGGTCGTCAAGGTGTGTTATGAAGATGGAGTTACAAAATCCTCTTTTCCTCAAAGTATTTAAATTCTAAAGACAATGCCACAATATTGTTTAGCTCATTCAAATTATTCGAATGATATAAATTTTACTTTAATTTGAGTGTTAGGTAGAAATGTATGTGCCTTACAAATGTAGGTACATTTAGCCATTAAAGAGGGAATGTCATGAAGGGAAGTATATGTGGTGCCCACATGGCCACGTTTGGCCCACATGGTGTCCACATGGCACCTAGGTCATATCAGGTGGGGTATATTGGCACTAGTCATTACACTAAATATTTTATTAAAAAATATCCCAATACCGATGTCATGATAAGCACTTGAGATTAGTACTAGTCAATTTTTTTAATCAAATTACTATTGATTAGAACTCTAGATTACAAAAATTATTTTTCATGTAAATCCTTTTCTTTCAGTTTTATGAATTCTTTCCCAATTTGATTTCATACAACCAATGCATACTCCTAACATTTAAGTCCCCCATATAATGGTTTCTTCGTATCACATTTCCTTAGGATCTCTTTCCACATAACCATGCTCCCTCATTATTTCTTCCCCAGTGCCATACTCCCCAAGGTATCCTCCGCTAGTACAATTATTCCCCTATACCATACTCCTTTATCACATTCTTCAGGATAGTGTTACATCTCCTCGATATCACACTCATCGGACAAGTGCTATAATAATTCCCTGAATGCCATTTCCTAAGGCCATTATTGCATCTCCTCGATACTAAAATCCCCAAGAAAATACTACCTCTACCCAAGAAAAAATTGTATCTACCCAATACTACAATTCTCAGGTTGGTACTACAGTTTCCTAAGATAGTAGTATTAATAAAATCATTAAATATTAATGAATCATTTATTAAATGTCATACTTAAAGGGATTAGTAAGTAACCTCAAGCATAAAATTCAATATATTGCTATGGAGAAGGATATTATTGCAAGGAATCTGATAATTTCATCAACTTAAGGAAATATATAATAAAATATCATTACTTCCCCCATGTGACATGCAATGTCTTTAAAATTATTTATAGGGATGTGATTATAAATTCACCATGCATGAATGAATAGTATCATTAGATGAGAAGTGTTGTTATATATCTATCACACATTGCTAATTCTCATAAAAAAATAGAGCTACCATGTTCAAAAACCATTTCTTTCAAATAATAGAGCTTAAACACTTAATTTCTCATATCAATGAAGTACATATCATTGAACAACACATTTCAAACATTCATTAACATTCATAGGCATACCAGAAATCACATTAGTCATAAGTAAATCATTGAACATCACAATTCAAGACTCAAACATATAAGTGTAATATCCTTATATGTATGTCTCAATTTGGTTGTAAATTGAAGGAGGGACTTCCACTATCTACCCAATAATACGCCTGATACATTCCAACTTTTTCGCAACTAACCACACCCCAAATATTTCTAATTTCCGAGGAATGCTTGGTTAGGGAAGTTTTCCACTTACCCTCCCAATGAACAAGTAGACTTATACAACATAATATATTTTCCTCATACAGGTCACATGGATTTCATCCAATTCATAGGGGTTTAACTATTGAACCAGGATATGCAAACAAGATTAGAAGCCACTTTACATTTTTCTTCCATATCCCAATCACTTCCATGATATCCAACAATAAAAGTGTGCCTATAATACCATTATGTTGAAAACATGTCCACCAAAATAGTGCAATGCTAGAGGAAGATCAAAAGAGAGAACTAACCAGAAAACCAAGGAACCCTAGAGAGAGTGAAAAAATATTATTGGGTATGTGTTACATTCTTTCCAAAACTAGTTGCATGCATAGGGGGTCACATGGGGGGGAATAGACCCCCATATTCATTACGTTGGGCACATTAGTGTGGTCATTAGGGGGGGGGGGGTTGTAGAATCCCCCATGTTTTTGGGTTTTTATTGGGGCAGTAGCTTCCATACATGAGCTTAGGTGTAGTGCCTCGGGAAAAAAAATTGGCCCTATAATAGGTGGGAAGACTTACCTATGGTTTTGTGAATGGGTTTTGCACATAGTTTTAGGCATGATGGTCTTATGCCCATGGTATTTTGTAGATCTAGTCAAGGGAACTATAATTGTGTTGTAGTCGAGGTTTAATGGATTTGGTTTTATGACTACTTCAACATGTATATATATGTATTTTATATTGAAAGGAATATACTGAAAAATAAATATGGTAGTCTCAGTTTTGGGATCAAGGGGAGAATATTTGTATATATTTGTTTGATGTTCTCGTCATTGTTTATTTTTATATATTAATAATTTTTTTGCAGGTAATGTATGTACATATTTAAAATCTACATTTGGTATCAAAGATGTTTCATCTTCAAAGGGATGCCTTTGTTGCTGATGGGTTTTTCTCGAGCCTCTGATAGACCCTGTTCAGTGGGAGATCTATGTGATCAATTCTTGCAGTGAAATAATATGGAGAGAAGTGGAGATATAGAGATAAATAAATTTAATCATAAGAGTTTTGAGTTGTGGAATCTCAAGATGGCAGATCTACTAGTGGATAAAGATCAGTGGATCACGATAGATCTGTGTACTAAACCAATGATAATGTCAACAGAAGATTGGATGAAGTTGGCTAAAATGAAAAGAGAAAAAATCAATTGTGTATCTCAGGTTTATTATTGTTGAACGTATAAGGGGAATATGTGGCGAAGGTTTTGTAGGACAAGTTAGGGACTTTGTGCCAATATAATTCTCTAGTGAAAAAATTGTTCCTACGAAAATAGATGTATGACCTGAGGATGGAGGATGGAGAATCAGTGACAGAGAATATGAACACCTTTAACAATGTGGTAATACAATTTTTATACGTTGATATTAAAATTTTAGATGAAGATCAGTGCGTCAGTTTGTTGTATTGTCTACCATATTCTTGGGATAGTCTGGTTGTTTCAATATGTAACAATACAACTACCTTGAAGTTTGATTAAAGATGCTAATCCTTGTTGTTGAAGGATATGAGATGGAAAAATATGGAGAGCCAGAATGGAGATGCCTTGTTGCTACAAGGATGGTCCCAAAACAGAAATACAAATAAATCCTCAAGTGGGATATCTAAATATAGAGGGAGATCTAAATCTGTAGGAAAAACTGTAAATATGTGTTGGAAATGAGTAAAGGAAGGGCACTACAAAAATTATTGTAGATCTAAATATATTAAGAAATGAAAGGGATATGATGATGCTCCTTCTATAGAGGCAAAAAACAACTGAGATGAAGGTGGGGATGTGTACTTGTCTTCTTCTTCAACTACTCATGTAGATCATGAGGCATGGTTTATTGACTCATGTGCATGGGTTTTGCACATGGTTTTGGGCATGATGGTTTTCTTCCCATGGTATTTTGTAGAACCGTTGAAGGGAACTAAGGTTATGTTCTAATCGAGAGTTGATGTACTAGGATTTATGAACTATTTTGCATGCATATATCTATTGTAACATTGAAAGGAATATAAGGAAAAATCAATCTGGTAGTCCTAATTTGGGGATCCAAGGGAAAATCTATGTGTATATTTGTTCTAAGTTCTCTCCATTGTTTATTTTTATGTTTTAAGAATTATTTTTCATGTAATTTATGTACAGGGTTAAAACCTACCAACATGGTGATATAATTGCAACTACTCAAGAAATTTTAATCTAAATTAAGAGACACAATTCTACTCTACCACTCTTCATAATTTAAAACAACATTAAAAAACATGAAATAAGAAAAACCACACATGTACAATATCTTTCTAGGAGAACCCAATTGCAAAAAACCTCTTCAATCCTCTTTTCATTAATCATATGAATAGAGAATGTATTACAATTTCTTTCACACTCTAAGCAGAACTCACAAGTGAATAAGCTATCTCATTACTTAATGAGAAGATCTCACCTAGAATTAGTCAATTTATTCCTCTTCTTGATCCCCTATTTCCTTGAAAAAATCTTGAGGAATTGGCCCCCATTTTTTAGGAATTTTTGTTGAATTGATTTCATAATTCCTAGGGTTGATCATTAGACTACATGAAACACCTGTACACTCAAACTAGTTTACAATTTCTTGTTACACTGCATTGGAATCTCCACCACAGTTGGGGAACTTGAATTATTTGCATGCACTAGCTATTTTGAACTGATTTATCAATAAACTGGATGATCACAGAGTTATATTATTTCCCCACTCAGTAACTGACCTTCCACTAGTTCTCTCAACAGTTACAACTAGTTTAGCTTAAAATAATTGGAAATGACTAACCTTGATTCCTAAATTTTAGCAATCACACATGCTTAACTGAAATCCAACCCCTCTAATGAAAATTTATTAAGCTAACTGAGTGACAAGAGCCATGGCACCTCCCTTAAATACCTCCAAGTTGGATGTTGATGTGGAAATTAATTTTTTCTCAAGGTGACGAAGGTAAAGACAAATTGAGACTTTCTTGATTTCCTTATCTTTAATTGTGCACTCCTATAATGTTCAAAACATCCTCATTGTGTGTCTGAGGGGAAATAGGTGTATATCCATGATGCATGAGGGGAATGGGAACAATCCTCTTCCCCACCGCCCCAATCACATCTCATAATATTTCTATCAATTGGTAGCTCATTCATGTTTTCTAGGTAATGGATCATTAAATTTAGTAATGTCATGCAGGGTTGGTCTAATTTCCTTTCAATCAAGTAAGAAATATCCCTAAAAAATTGTGATCTTTAAAATTGTTTCCTCCTTCAATCCATAATAAAAATAAATAAATTTAAGTGTTTACAACATATTTCATTAGCTAGTTATGGCTTTTGTGCGCATGTTGGAATTTCAATTCACATTACAAAATCCCCCCCAATAAGAATATTTGTACTAATAAATTACCAAAGGAATATAATATTGAAAATGTAGCAAGAAATTCCTAATTTAATTTTTTCCTTAATTAAATTAGGAGAAAATTGAAATTCCACATCACAAGGCAACTTGAATGAGTTAACTGAGATTTTATCACTCAGTTATCTTAGTTAATTTTATTTGTGGGATTAACTTGATTTTTGTACATTGATTTAAAAATTTAATGAGCCTAGGCTCAATTCAATTTTAGTTTGTACAATTTAATTCAGTTGAATTTAGTTAAGGTCAGTTAAACTAGTTCTAATTGTTGGAAGAACTAGTTGGAGGTCTAAAAGAGGGGTGCAGCTTCAGTTTTCTACCATTTAAATGATAGATAAACCTTAATTAACTCATGCATGAATGAAATTTGAGTTTCCTATTTTAGATTGGAGTTCAAGGGTAGTGTATTATTAGGTGTATAATTATCCAAGTTGTACATGTGATGAATACAGTTAGGGAAGGGCCTATAGTGATTGCGCAGTTCTGGATAGGGATTCCCTAATTAATAGGGGTATAATTCCTTGAGAAATAATTCAAGGAACTAGGATCTTTGGAGGCTAATAAACTAGTTAAGTATTAACCAGAGGTGGCTTTTAAAGCAGTGAAATAGAAAATACGTGTGCAAGCTAAGCTTGAGTTGAGAAAATAATATTGTATTCATCTAGTTCCTTTGATTAATGAAATACAAATAGGAAGGGGTTTTGATTAATTGCCTTCCCCTACAAAAATATTCATGTATGTGTGCTAAATCATGATGCATGTTTTTTATATGTGTTCTTGATTGTGATTTTTTTTCCACAGATGAGTATATTAGATTTGAGTCTTATGTTTTAGTACATTACATGAGTAGTTTTGAATCTACAATTAATTTATACATGTTATCTGAGACATATTAAAAATATAGAAGATAATTCGAAGATGTATTTGAAGGTGGTTTGAATTTCAAAATAAATGTTGCTGATTTTCTCAAGAACTGTGAATATGACTTCCATCAGACTCAGGCTTGAGAAGGATTTGGAAGGAACAAAAAATTGTGTTGCATGGAAGATCCACATGGAGGCAATATTAGGTGAAAATTTTCTGAAATGTTAAAGCAATACAGATGTATTAAATCTCGAAGCATCTGATTATCAGGATCTCGTTTAGTGGAAGACGGATGTGGCTAAAGCGAGGAGAATCATATTGGATAGAGTTAGAGATCATATTGTCTCGAATATCCATGGGAAAGAAACTCCCTTCGAAATGTAGAAAACACTAATATATTTTTTTGAGAACAATAATGAGCAAAGGAAGTTGAAACTTAATGAACAACTTCATAGTGTCAAAATGAAAAATAATGACATAATAACATAGTACTTGAGAAAGTTTACACAATGTTGTGATGATCTTGGCGGGGTCATTGTTATTGTTCCAGAAGAATATTTTGTAGCTCTAAATTTGTTGGTTTTTCCAAAGATATGCGATACTTATCAAGATTCCATGAATGGTAGAGACAAACTTCCAAGTTGGGAGCGGTTATGGTTTGATCTAGTGTAGGAAAAAATAAGGTAGGACAACAGAGATGGGACCTCATCCAAAGAAGAGGAAGAGGAAATTTTAGTAGTAAGAAAAGGAAACAAAGTGAAGGGAAATAAGTCCCAAGGAAAGGATGTCAAGAAGAAATAATTTTCCAATATCAAGTGCTTTCACTGTCATGAATTTAGGCACTGTGGCTATGAAATGTCCACAGGAGAAGGAAAGAATGAAGGATCCTGTAGTAGCAACAGTTGGTGAAGGTCTAAATTAAAAGTAGAGCTTGATTTAACTCTTATTGCATTCATGAAAAGTACATTAATGGGAAGCATGTGGTATCTTGAAAATGATGCCTTGTTCCACATGATGGGGAATGAATATTTCTTTAGTGAACCTGGAGAAGAAGTACTTCAAGAAGAACATATAGCTTGGAGATGAAAAAAGGTATAGCACAAACAGTATTGGAATTGTCACCTTTCAAAGGGAGTCGGGATCCATTTTTAGGCTCAAGGATGTGATGTTTGTACTGGGTCTCAAGAATAATATGGTTTCTATTGCAGTATTAAAAGACCGTAGCTACCATGTGATGTTTAGAAAATGGGAGTTTTTCCTTAGACACATCGCGACAAGACAAGTGAGGAAAATTGGTGTGCGAGTGAAGAATCTATATGCAATTGTGTTTGAAGATGCATCCTAATCGCTTATGAGCAATGAAAAGGTTAGATACTTGGTGGTTAAGATGGAGCATGATTTAACTCTCAAAATGTAGCCTCAGAAATAGCCTCAACAAGTTTTGGAGTAGCCAAAATTGGAGAAGCAGAGAAGAGGCAAAGTGGAGACATCCAATAAAGAAGAAACCTCTAGAAGGAGGAAATTTCGATCCAAGTGGGTAGAGACAGTACATGCAACCATACGTCCAAGTGTGAGGTGGGGTGATATGAATAAATAGTCCCAAGGGTACAAAAATTTGGGCAGGGTCCACTAAGGTGATTCTTCCTCGTGGATCATGACCTTCATATAGAGGCACACAATATTCAACAACATGAGGACCAAATTCACTGAGATACTGAGGAGTTCAGATAAGTGTTGATAGAGAATTAGGTGTCTTAGTAGTAGAGTCAACAGCAACACATTTTTCCCAATAGACATATGAAGATTGATTCATTGATTATTTTAATTTATTTTTATGTATGCTTCTTAGTTATAGATTTTGTAGCTAAGAAATAGCAAACAGAAGTGTTGCATGAAGTACATTCAAAAGATATTGGATTGGGGTAGATTTTAATACCTTTCTTGCTGACAGAGAGTGTTGAAAATGCAGTAAGAAATTCCTAATTTAATTTTGTCCTTAATTATATTAGGATAAAATTGAAATTTCACATCACGATATAACTTGAATAAGTTAACTAAGTTGTTATCACTCAACTAGCTTATTTAATTGGAGTTACAGGCTTCACTTTAGTTTTGTACAATGATTCCTAAATTTTATGAGCCTAGGTTGAGTTTAATTTCATTTGAAACAACTTAATTCAATTAAATTGAGTTAAGGTCAATCAAACTAGTTCTAATTGTTGGAGGAACTAGTAGGAGGTCTAGTAATGGGGTGAAACTTTAGTGTTCAACCATATAATTGATCAATCAACCTTAATTAACCCATGCATGCATGAAATTTGATTTAACCAGCTTATATTGGAGTTCAAGGGAAATGTACTAGCCGTTGTATAATTATCCGAGTTGTATATGTGGTGCATGCCGTTAGAGAAGGGCCTATAGGGATTGTACAATTATGGATAGGGTTTTCTCTAACTAATAGGGGGGTAGTTACCTGAGAAATGAAAGAAGTAAATAGGATATTGGCAGGATGATAAATTGGTCAAGTATTGACCATAGTCAGTTAGTGAAGCAACAAGATAGAAAATATTTGTGCAAGTTGAGCTCAGGTTGAGTAGAGCATATTATATTAATACAATTCCTTCGATTAATGCAATACATATAGGAAGTGGTTTTGAGCTATGGATTTCCCCTAGATAAATCCTTCTGTATGTGTGTTAAATAATGATGGATGTTTCTTATTTTTGATCTTGATCGTGAATTTTCTTTCGTAGATGAGTAGAGTAGATTTGATTCTTATATTTTAGTACATTACATGAGCAGTTTCCAATCTACAGTTAATTTCTACAACCAATATTCTAATAATGCAAATATAATGTAAAGTTGTATATTCTTCGATTGGTAAAGAAGTAGATTTTATTGATTGATGAATTTTTTCATTTCATATGTAATGTGTGCTTCTCACAAACAAGGGAAATTCAAGATCTCCTTTATGAGTTCACACGAAGATAATTTTTTGATCATCTAAAAGAGGAAGTATGCACTTCCCTTATTTAAATAGAAATAGAAATACACAAAATTTGTAGGTTTAAACACATTCTTTTAATGATGTATTAAATATTAGAAGCACCATTTGGAATATGTTTTGTAGAAATATATAAAATGTGTTCGATGATCCAAATTACATCCACCAAGGAGGAAAGTGGAGTATGATATTTATTCTTCACCATATATATATATATATATATATATATATATATATAGTCCATATCTGATTCATGTTGAGTGAATAAGTAGTTGTAAAACATTTTGGAGAAAGGACCCCACAAGACAAGTACCTCAACATGTGGTTACATAGTCATATTTTTTCCTAAGAAGGATAGGACTTAAGAGGATGTGCATTGACCACAGAACTCTAAGGAATATAACTCTAAAAAATTGATACCTTTTGCTCTAGATGTATGACTTCTAATATTGGCCGCGACATGTGAAGTACTTCACTGAGGTATATATGAAATATCGATATCATCAAGTCCAAATAAACTAAGAAGATACTTGGAAGGAAACATTTAGGATGAAGAATGATCTAAATGAGTTGTTAGTAATTACTTTTTGGTTATGTAATATACCACTTAATTTATGCATAGAATGAATGTTGTGTTGTATTTATTCCTACATTCTGTAGTCAATTTAGGAGACAACCTATGGTTGAGTAGAGGTCAATACCTAAGCCATCTGTTTAAAAAGATAACAAAGTTCATTTTCTATCCAATCTCAATGATTCAAAATTATTTTTACAGGTAATGTGAAATAAAATCTTCTTGGGATATATCAACCTTTTCAAAGTTGCCTCATTGACAATGAATATGAATTTTTTTTATTGTATTAAGGTGGTGAAGAAGAAAATGAAATTATGGAACTAGAGGCTACTCTAATGCTGAATCGCTTGCTTCAAAATTTAATTGAAATATTAAAGACAAATAATTTGAAAACATAGAAAAGAGGAGCACACATTAAGGTTATTTAATTGCATTTACATGCACCATGAAATTAGTTAATTGTTGCATTAAAAACCAACAACTTCATTACTATTTTCCATGGAAGAAAAAATTGTTTCACAAAGAAAGAACACATATCTTACTAAAAGATATGTTCAAAATAACCTTGAAAATAATTTTATTAAAAATCTAAGAAGATGAAAATAATTACACATAAAAAATATTTCCTTCTGAACATCAAAATTTCCGAACCCTCTCTCGTTCCTCTTTGTATCTCTTATATCATCTTTAAAAAAATAACAATTGAGAAAACTGTAAATTATCAAAACTATATAACCACTTCAAACTATTTCTTCCTATTCAGACCTCTAAAGAACTTTCTTTAAAAGAAAACTTAAAATACATCACAACCTTATTTTTAGAAAAATCAGTATTTGAAACTTTTCTTAAAAATGATAGGTGGTCTCTATTCAGTGAGTAATTTGAGATTGTTAAGAAGGCTCTCTTGTAGAGGGCCCAGATGTTGTTGATATTGTTGTAGGGGCCATCCAATCCATGCATTTTTTCGATAGTGATAGATATGAACTTGGACACTTTAAGAATATGGTGTGATCCTTTATAAAATTAGTAATTCTATTGTAATTTGGCTTCTAAGTGAAAAGAGTTTTAACTAACCATAATAACATTAAATATAAATGAATATAATTCACAATTTCTTATCCATTTAGCATTGTTTTCTTCTCATGATAAGTGCCAATTTTCCTCCTAGCATCCACCAACAAAGTTTAATATGTTTCCCAGACAAGCAGGTTTCTTTTTTTATCCCAACATGAGGGAAATCCCGCCCTTGTTTTTTATCAAATTTGGTGTTTTTTTTTCTAAGTAAAACTAATTCTATTATGTATAAAAATTACTGTTACAAAACTACCTCAGTGTCATCTATGAGAGTCTGAACACTGGGCTTGATAGACATGCTCAACAAAAAGAGTCTGGACTTCCCTAGGAGGGAAACCAGTCCTTTAAGAAACAATTTGGTCGCGCCTGGAAGGGAAACCGGCCTACAATTTATACAAAGCAACTTAACAGAGAGATATATTCTAAAAGTAACAATCAGCTTTTCCAACTGAGTATTGAGACAAGTAAACAAAAAATTCCAATAGTAATTGAGAAAAAATACCAGAAGAAGTTGTAGGCTAGGAGAATCACTGATCATGAGCCAGAGACAGAGGTTATTCCACAAATCTGCACCAATATTCATCTCTAATATCATCCATAACTCCTTTAAGAATTCCTTCCTTGTCAATGACCACATCCTCCTTGCGCATCATGTCCTTGGAGGGATGAGTGATATCTACAGGAAAATCCAATATTTTGGGGAAGCTTGTGACCAGAGGGGGCAGGGGTGAGGCCGCAAGGGAGGGAATAGGGTGAGGAGACTCTTCTCTGAGAGTCACAGTGATAAAGTCCATGACAATGGGCTTGTCTAAGGAAAACTCAAAAAGGAAGTCAGCACGTTGAGAAGTTTGGCGCATGGGAAGGCTGGCAGACCCATGGGAGACAGGAGGAATTGCACCATTGGGAGGGTTAACAGAGGGGGGGGGACAGTCGAGAAAATGAAGATACGATGGCAGCCACGACCTCTAAAGCTGCACATCACCTAAGGCTAGACTTGCGCTTCTTCAGCTGAGGAAGAGCCCGAAACTGAGCTTGAGGAAGGTCGATAGTGAGAAGCATGGCCCCGACTGGTGCCTCGCCGACACCTCATTTTGTGATGAAGGTGCGGCATGGTGGCAGGGGCGGGATGGAGATACCTACAATAGAAGGGGAAGACAAGAAGCCTAGGAGCACAGTGAGGGGAATTGATACCACAGATATCCGCAGGCTGAGCACAATGAGGGGAATTGACACCACAGAAGAGGCTTTGTGAGAAATTATTCCCCAACAGCAGTTTGAAGCAAGCAAGAAGAGTACAGCGACAACCGGTGTGTGTGAAAGTGCTGGGCTTAGCATAGCCTGGAGGGCAACCACCGCTTAAAGGAATCAGGGAACTACCACTGTTACCACAACAATCCAAACAGTATAGAATGAATGCCATAGCCGAATGAAAACACATAGCAAATTGAAGGAGCATCTGAGCAGGTGGAGTAATGTCTTCACGAGCTGGCAGAGTTATGAACGCATTAATGCATGTATAGGGGGCCATATGGCCACCCCACGTGAGCTCTTTCGGGAGTCGCGTAGGGACTAATTTCCCATCACTCCATGCAGACATCGGCATCCGGAGTTATCAAAGTTGGTGTTAAACTTCAGAAAAAATTCTTTTATCTCTCTAATTTTTGTCTCAGCAATCTTCCTGTACAAATTATTAAGCACCATTTTATTTATTTCAAGCACAAGTTTTGTCTTGTCTTCAATTTGAATTTCTATTAATTCTTGTGAGGTCCTAGAATTAAGGAATTCAATTATTCTCTTTGCAAATTTTTCTCCTTGCATGATCTTGTTCTTGCTACCAGCAATGATTCCCCTCCAAATCTCTGATGATATATTTTTCCTTTGCTAAAATTAACATAAAACCCCAAATATTATTCATTTAATGAATTATATATTTCCAAATAATTTATCTAGCATTAATCAAAGACATATTACATTTCACATTTTCCTTTAGCTCCTTAATCTCATTGCAAGTAGTCTGTCTTATGAATCCTACTCCCAAAATAGAAGAAAAGAGAAATCAATGCCTTAGAAATCAACCACTTCAAGGGGTAAACCTCCTTTATGTTAGATAACTGAACAATTCTTGGATGACACAAATGAAACAACGTCCTTTCTATATATAGGAGTCCATTGGGTCACAATATAATCCTTGCCAAGCTAACAATAATAATGTAAGGGCACAATAATAACAATATGGGGACTACAGGGGTACAAAAAAACACAATAAGGGGGATACATTAAGAACAATAAGGGACTACACTCGTAATATAGGGCCCTAACATTCCCCTCTCCTTAAAAAAATTATTGTCCTCAATGCTTGAGTAGTTCTAGATGCTTCTGTATAAAATTCGCATCCTCCCATGTGGAATCATCAGTGGGTAAGTTCTTCCACTTGATGAGATACTTTGAAATTAATCGATTTAATAGCTGTCTAGTTCTTGTTTCTGTGACTGATTCAGGTTCCAATATTATTTTTCATTCCCCATCAAGTTCTACAAATATTTTTTGAGTCGCAATTTTGTCACCGATAACCTTCTTTAAGCAAGAAACATGGAAAATTTGGTGCACCGAGGAAGATGTAGGAAGCTCCAATTTCTATGCCATAGTACCAATATTTTGCAACACCTTTTAAGGACCATATTACTTTGGCGATAATTTATTATCCTTCTTAGCTTGCTTGAGGGAAATTTGTTTCTATGGTTGTAACCATAAAAATAACCAGTCACCTAAATAAAAAATTCTCTCGCTATGATGTTGATTTTCCTGTTGTTTCATTTACTTACGTGCCAAATTTAAGTTATCTTTTAAGAGTTGGAGAACTTTTTGTTTATGCTCTATGTGATCTTCCACTACTTGAACCTTATAATTTTCTCTTAAAGGTGATGTGATGGATGACAGATGATACCGAGAAAGTGCCATAAATGGGGTCATTTTGTTGCAGTGTGGAAGGAAGTGTTATAGCACTATTCAACCATAGGTAACCAATTGACCCATTGTGATTGTTTATCAGATACAAAGAAACGAAGATATCCTTCCAAAAAATTATTCATTGTCTCAGTTCTCTCATCAGATTGAGGATGATATGATGATCTACGAGCTAGTTGAGTACCCAAACAAGAAAATAATTAAGTCCAAAAATTTCCAGTGAAAATGGGATCTCTATTGCTTACAATAGTCTTTGGGTTTCCATGTAGATTTTGAATTGTTTCCATAAATGCTTTAGCAACTTTATTCACTTTAAAGGGATGAGATAATTCACAAATGTGTCCCTACTTGTTAAGCCCATCAAATACCACCATGATTAAGATATTTCCTTCGGAATTGGGTAAACCTATGATAAAATCCATTAAAAACTCCTCCCAATGTTGATTTGGAATGGATAAAGGTTGTAGTAGAGCCGAGGTCTTAATTGTCACAACATTATTTTCTTGCAAATCAAGCATTCTGCCACAAAATTTTGAATATCAATCCCAAAAAGATTATATCTTCACCCTGTGATAAGTTTCTAAAAATCCTGAGTGTCCTCCTAAGAAAGAGGTGTGAAATTCAAAAATAATATTTTTTTTTAGTTGGGAATTCTTACAAATATATAAGCAATATTTGTACCATAAGGAATCATTTTTTCAACTAAATTTATCATATGTATTGGGATCTTGCTACAAATTTTGAGTGAGTGTCCATAATTCTTCGTCATTCTTCCATTCCTCCCTTGCTTCAGTTATTCAATCTAGTTGGATAATAGAAATGGCACAAAGAAATGCTACCACATCCTCATCCTTTCTTAAGAGTGAATCTGCATCAAAATTTAGCTTCCATTTTTTGTATATGATTTCAAAGTCATAACCCAACATCTTTGTGACCAATTTTTTCTACTCTTCTAAAGATATTCTTTATTACAAAAATTATTTAAGACTATCATGATCATTTTTTACTTTTCTTCCCATTAGGTAAGGTCACCATTTCTTTAGTGCATGTACTATTGCCAACATTTCCTTATAACTAGATTTCTCTAAATACTTTCCTTTGATTGGATGACATTCAAAAGAAATGGGTCTTATTTATTGCATTAAAACAACACCAATTCCATTTCCTGAGGCATCACATTCCACAATAAAAAAAAACTGTGAAGTCCGGTGTAGTTAAGACCTGTGCTTGGCACATTTCCTCTTTAAGATGTTTAAAGGCCTTAGTTTCTTGAAGAGTCCATGAAAATGCATCTTTCTTCAAAAACGTTGTTAGAGGTGCTACTATTATCCCGTAATTCTTAACAAACTTATGATAATACCCTGTTAACCCAAGAAATCCTCGCAACTACTTTATGGTTGTGGGGAATTTCCATTAATTAATGGATTTAATTTTGTTAGGGTCTACCTTAAAACCCTCTTGAGATAATATGAACCAGATATTCCACCTCTTGTACTCCAAAGAAACATTAGGAGGTTTTTTCATATAATTGTTTCTCCTTCAATAGTTTGTATACACTATCAACATCATCCTTCCAAGACCTAATATAGATTAGTATATCATCAGAAAAAACTAACACAAAGTTTCTAAGGAAGGGTTTGAAAATGGAATTCATCAAACCTTGAAATGTATAAGTTGCATCCATAAAGAGAAAAGGCATGACCAAAAATTCATAATGACCCTCATGAGTTCGAAATGTTGTTTTTATAATGTTTTCAGTCTTCTTTCCAATTTGACGATATCCTAAATGGACATCCAACTTGGTGAAATAAATTACTACACGTAATTCATCCAATAATTCATAAATCATAGGAATGGAAAATTTATCTTTAATAGTGAACTTATTAATCTCCCTATAATATAGAAACATGTGTCATGATTTATCCTTCTTGTGCACCAATACTACTGGAGAAGAGGTACTACTTTGACTAGGTTGAATTATACAAGCCTCGAGCATTTTTGCAATCATACGTTCAATTTCTCTCTTTTGGACACAAGGATATATTTAAGGCCTGATGTTTCAAGGAACACTTCCTGGAATCACATGAATAGCATGATCATGATCAACAGTAGGTGGGAGTCCTTTGGGAGTTTCAAAAACCTTGGAATGATTGTCCAAGAATTTTTGGAGATCTGGAGAAATAGATGATTTTGATGTTGGTTCTTCTAGTAAGCATAATTGTGCAATGACGTCTCATTGTTATTTCTTCAAAAGCTTTATCATGACATTAGAGCTTATTACCTTTCCCGGATTCCCTGCAATACCCCATAATTCAACTTCATTTCCTTCTAAAAAAATTCAAGAAAAGTTCTTGAAAATTAAAATCTACCATCCTTAAATATTGTAACCATTGTACTCCTAGTACAACATTAGCACCACCCATTGGAATGGAAAGAATTGGATATTCAATAGATATTCCTACATGATCAACTTGATATTATGGAACTATCGAGAGAAATTTATAGTTGCTCCATTTTACACCATCACTTGAAACTATGGCACGAGGTATAGGAAGAAATTCAATTCCTTAGCTACCTTACAATGAATAAAATTATGGGTATTACCCGAATCAATAAGCAGTATTACATTTTTCTTATTGATATGTACTTCTATCTTGAGCATTCGAGGAGTGGTAATTCATGCCAATGCATTACATGATATGGTTGGATTCATTTCTTCTTCCTCTAGGGTCGTTTCATGGTCTATATCCTCTTCTTTTGAAGATTCTTGTTTCTTTTCTTCCTCCTATTCTGTAATATTCCAAAATAGGAAACATAGGAATATTAAACATAAAACTGGAAATTGCAGTAAATATTAATACATAAAAACATGAGAAAATCATAGAGCCATTTCATTATGTATAATAGCATAAAATGTGTACAATCCCTTGAGGAAAAAGTTGCTCAAGCTAGGCAAAGAAGCCTCTCATGATCCAATACACCAAAATGTGAGATACTCCTAATAAAAAAAATGTTGGAATGCCATGACTGTAGTTTCAAAGAGAGAATAACTACATATATATAATATAAATACAAACACTTGATGATATAGAGCTCATAAAATTATGGGATCAGATATCTAGGCTCTTTAGCATAATTCCAAGACAACCCAGAAAGGGTTTACGGAAATACACTATGTAAAAAATGTAGCCCTAGGGCTGAATTATGCTCTGCAACTCAATAAATATAGGGATATGAATTATCTCATACTCCTCCCTTCTATCTTTCTGGATGAAGGGATTCTCCCTTCACTAGGAAACTAGCTCGCAAACTGGGGTTTTCAACCCTCCACTGCAACTGACCTGAAAAATAATGCAGTTTCTGAAGGATACTACACTGTGATAGATGGATGAATCTTTGCCTGATTCTAGATGTTGGAATGAAGCTCAAATTAACCTCTCCTAAGTGGGAACTTTAAGTCCCCTGAGGATGAGGGTGGTATTTCCGCCGAGAAACACCCTTGTGCTAAACAACACACCAGACTGCGCTAAACAGCTGAAGCGTGCAGAAAGTCATAAAATACCAAGATATAAAAAATAATTAGAATTCCTTGTATGGTTTCCATACCCTTACTTATATGCTTTGTGAGCTTCCTAACCCTTGGTACCACTCATTAAAGATGCTACTCCCATGCATACACTCCTCCATAACTGCGTTGTTCTCCACTATCTCCACTCCCTCCATGACAGTGTTGTTGATTTGGTCAAACTTGAACCCATCCACATAGATTGACCTGATTCACACCAAGGGTTTCTTTATTTCAACTAGCTACACTAGTCCACTTTCACACTAGAAGTGGTTTTATTCCTACTACAGAGATTTAACGGTCATTCTACCCACTTATTCATATAAGTTATGAACAAAAGAAAATTTTAATATTTCAACAACTGAAAGCTAATTAAAAATATTACAGTCCTCCCCTCCCAAATTTTTCTTGTCCTCAAGCAACTGAAAATATTGATGCTACAAAATCTTCTATCCTTCCCAAGTGGCATCCTCATATGGTAGATTCCTCCATCGAATCCGATATTATTTAATCACTCTATTCCTTAGATGCCTCTCCCAAGTATCCAATATAGCTTCTGGTTGTGAAACGAGATTACCCTTATCATCAATAGGTGGGAGATCCATGGTGGCAACCACATGTTGTCCAATGGCCTTCTGCAGGCATCATACATGAAAAATGTTATGGATCTTACTCCCAATGGGGAGCTCCAACTAATATGATACTTCCCCAACACGACAGATCACCCTTTATGGCCCATAGAACTGGGGCTTAAGCTTCTCAGCCTCATCCCCCTTCAGTGTATACTATGTGTAAGGCTGAAGATGGAGATACGCCAAGTCATCCACCTCAAACTGCCTTTGTATGCAACCACGGTATGTATAAAACTTATGTTGATTCTGGGCTATAGAAATGTTTTCCTTGAGAGAACAGAGTATGTCCTGACTCTCTTGGATCCACTCCTTAGCTCTAAGAGCCTTTCTTGCTCCAAACATCACATAAAAAAATGATAAATCATCATACCCATATAGAGCCTGAAATGGATACATACCAATTGACATATGAAATGACGTTTTGTAGCAATAATCTCCCAAGTGGAGCTAGCCTAGCCATGCTCTTTGCTTCCCTGAAACATAGTTTTGCAAGTAGCCTTCAAACCATTTTTTTACTATCTTTGTCTTTCCATCGGTCTGGGGCTGATAACTAGTACTCGGTGTCAACTCGGTACCCACCAACTGAAAAATATCCTTCCAAAAACCACCCACAAAGTGGCTATCTCGATCACTAACTATGGTCCTACGAAGACCATGATGTCTAAAAATATCTCAAAAGAATAGCACGGCTACCTGTGAAGCAGTATATCAAGCAGAAATAGAAAATAAATGTGAATACTTTGTTAGTCAATCAACAACTACAAAGATACAATCCTTACCTTGTACTATGGGTAAACCGATGATGAAGTCCATGGAAATACTGTCCCATTTTCCTTCTAGAATAAATATTGGCTACCACAACCCTATAGGATGGTTGTTCCCTCCTCTTTTATGATGAAAAAATATGCACTCGTTGATGTGCTGAGACCCTTCCATGAGAATCTCTCTTGAATGGCCCGATATGTCTTGGTGAATCCTTGATTGCCAGAAAGTGGTGAATCATGTTCCACACGAAAAAAATTCTCCTTGAGCCTAGAATCTATAGTTAAGAAGATATGTTCCCAGTAATAGATGATCTCATCCATCACTTTAAACCTCTCATCGGTCACCTACCCATCTAGGATCTCACAAGAAAAGTGGTCTTTGGAATACTCTATGAACAACTAGGCCTTCCAATCTATATCCACACTCATCAATGACAGTGTTTTTGGTCTCCGTGATATGGAATCTACTACAACATTAGTCTTCCCCTTGACATATTCAATGTCAAAGTCATATGCCTGGATTTTTCTAACCCATTTATGTTGCCTCTCTTACAGCTTCTTCTTCTCAGGAAAAACTTTAGACTATTGTGATCAGTCTTCACTCGAAATCATTTGCCCACCAAATAATACTGGAGCTTGGCTAATGCATGCATGATAGCCAAAATTTCGTTATCATATATAGACTACAACCTCTCATGAGGTAGCAACTTCCGACACTCAAAATTTATTTGGTGGCCCCCCTGCATCAAGACTATGCCAATGCCCTCCCCTATATCATCACATTCCAGCACAAAGGGCTCAGTAAAATCAGGTAATACCAACACCAGAAACTACTCATCACCTCCTTGAGCCTATCAAAGGCCCTCTACATTATGTCTTTCAAGCTAAAGGCTCCCTTATTGGTAAAATCTGTGAGTGGTGCTGCTAGTTAAGAGAACACTTTGACAAGCTTCCGGTAGTAGGTGTAGATGCCTACAAACCCCCGAAGTTTTGTTACACTATTTGGCTTAGGCCAATATTGAATAGCACATATATTCTCCTTATGAACTCTCACTCCATCCACTACAATGATGTGGCCCAAATAGAGCATCTATGTCAGCCCAAAATCACACTTGGAGAGCTTAGCATAGAATTTATGCTCCTCAAGAATATGTAATATTGTCTCAATATTGTAGGTGCTCCTCCCATGTGCGAATGTAAATAAGAATGTCATCAAATAAAACTAGCACAAACTTCCCCTATTCACCATGGAAGATGTGTTTCATGCAAGACTTAAAACTAGCTAGATAATTGGTTAACCTAAAGGGCATCACCAAGAACTCAAAGTGGCATTAATGGCATCTAAATGCAGTCTTAGGGATATCTTGATTCCTCACCCTAATCTGATGGTATCCCAACCTCAAATAAATCTTTGAGAAATACTTTGATCCCCTAGATCATCCATCAACTCATCAATCCTGTGAATCAGGTACTTATTATTAATTGTTTTCTTGTTCAAATCTCTATATTCAATGCACGTCCTCAATGTGCCATCCTTATTCTTCACCTAGACCACAAAAGAAGCAAAAGGGCTGGTGCTTGGTCAGATATGTCCTAAAGCCAAGAGCTCATGAATTTATTTTTCAATCTCATCCCTGTAGGCTTTGGGACGCTTTTAGGGTGTGGTGACAGCTACATGGATTTCCTTCTCGAACTCCATAGTGTTCTCAAACCCTCGCTCTAGTGGCCTTCCCCATGGTATGCCCTCGAATACTATGGAATAACGGTCTAGAATAGATTTCACATCTAGGTGTAATGATGCACCCTTGCCTCTTGCCTATGAAATACATATTTCCACTACCCACTCTATGTATCCTCTCCACAAATTATCCTCCATCCCATGTGCTGAAACAATCTGGGGTGGACAGGTGTGCATGCCCTTGATATTTTGGTGCAAACTGCTATCCTTATCTGTCCAATCCATCTCAAAGGTCTCCCAATATATGGTGACCTTCCCAAAAGTGATCAACCATTGAAAACCCAATATCACATTGTTGTGTAGAATATCAACCACAAAGAAGTGGCATGTCAATATGTAAGTCCCCAAATTTATAGTCAATGTCAGAACATACTTGACTCACTGCATGGTTCTAGCTCCTGGAACCAAGACTGAGAATCCCTAAAAATCATCTATGGGAACGCCTCTCCTCTAAACTAAATAAGTATCAATAAAGTTGTGTGTAGCCACACTCTCTATCAATACTGACACCCGTTGGCCTTGAAAAATACCTCAGACCCTCAATGTTAGATACTTGGGAACTCCCCGCAAGGTTGCAAGGGCTCCTCTAGTTGGAGAAAATTTTCCCTTCCCACCTCTTAGTGGTGTTGGATCTCCTCTTGGTGCTACAGCACTGGTATCCCCTTTTAATTCTTCTACTCCCTCCTCTTTATCATCAAAAAATACCTCAATATAATGTGCCTTCCCAGTAGCACACGGATGCCTTGGTGCCCATGACTCTTGGCAAGTGAAGAAAATTTTTCTCCTTATTAGATATCCCTGGACATCATCCCTAAGAGATCTATTTTCTTTATTCTCATTTGAGGGAGGAACATTAACATATTTCTCCTTTGCTCGAGAGGAGAAATTTTGCTGAAATGGAGCTCTTTCCCTTATGAAACCATGCTGCATATCTCTATCCCTCTCAATAGCCTCCTAGAGCGTAGTTGGTCTAGTGGATTTTACCAACCCATGCAAAGGCTTTGCTAGTCCATCAATAAACATATATACTCTTCTAGCTGCAGATAAATTGGGCACCATAACTGAAATTTTTAGAAATTTAGAGATAGAAGTCTTTGGATCTCCTGTTTTCTTGAGCTTAGCTAGCTCAACGAAATGTGCTTCTGGATCTCTGTGTTCAAATATTTCCACCAACCTCTACGAAATTCTACATAAGCAGTGACACTATCATGCCCTAGTGTATAAATACCATGAAACCACCACTCATGTGCTTCACCTTAAAGGTGTAGTGCTGATATTTTAATTACCTTCATCTCTGAAACTCGGTTCAGTTGAAAAAATATCTAATTTCTCTACCAAAGCCTTGGTTGTGCACTTGGGTGACTAATAAAAAGTGGGCAGAAATAATTTACCCATAGTACGATGCAGATCATTGTTCTACATGTACCCTCCACATCTATTGTTATTTTTGGGACATCTATTATCCTTGCTCCGATAGAACTCTTGTAAGTTTAGGTGCCCCTTGAACCTCTAGGATTGAGATTCATATTCTAGGAGATAATCACCAAGAGTCTCCTCCTCTTGTGGTCCTCCTACCTCATTTTCTATT
Organism: Pinus albicaulis; assembly: GCA_034641835.2. Taxonomy (NCBI): domain Eukaryota; kingdom Viridiplantae; phylum Streptophyta; class Pinopsida; order Pinales; family Pinaceae; genus Pinus; species Pinus albicaulis. Next base: position 1,161,817,311 of record CM076579.1, on the reverse strand, counting down.
GCTAGGAATGTAGGCATGGTGGAGCGTTGTGAAACTGGCTATAATGTTGGTTTCTCGTGCCAATAAAGTGAGGTGCCAAAACTCTCTCCATGTTGAAACCCTCAGAGGGATTCCTTCTGTCCTTATACCCTCATCTCCTTGATTTATTTGGCAATATCTTGCATAGTCTAGTGAAGAATTTTTGGAAACTCTCTTTCATCCATTTCTCTAGATGTTTATAGATGTAGTGCCCCACAAGATGAGCCAAGATTATGATCTGATACCACTATAATATTCCAAAACAAGAAAATTTTTAATATTGAACATAAAACTGGAAATTGCAGTAAATATTAATACATCAAAACATGAGCAAATCATAGAGCCATTTCATTATGTATAATATCAGAAAATGAGTACAATGCCTTGAGGAAAAAGTCACTCAAGCTAGGAAAACAAGCCTCCCATGATCAAATACAACAAAATTTGAGATACTGCTAATACAAAAATAAATCTGTGGAATATAAATAGAAATATATGATGATATAGTGCTAAAAAAATGTCGGTATCAGAGATCTAGGCTCTCTAGCACAATTCCAAGACAACCCAGAAAGGGCTTTCGGAAATACACTATGTGAAAAATGCATCCCTAGTGCTAAATTACACTCTAAAACTTAATAAATTTAGGGAGATGACTCATACGACAAGAAAATAGTTGATACACCTCCCTTCTATATTTCTGGATGAAGGGTTGCTCCCTTTACTAGGAAACTAGCTCACAAACTCGGTTTTTTGAACCCTCCACTCCAACTGCTCTGCAAAATAACATAGTTTCTGAAGGAGAATACATTTTCGTAGATGGATAAATATTGAGCTGATTCTAGATGATGGAATGAAGCTAAAATGAACCTCTCCTGAGTGGACACTCGAATTCCCCTCAGGATGATGGTGGGATTTCCACCCGAAAACACCCTTGTGCTAAACAGCACAACGGACTTCGATAAATAGATGAAGCATATAGAAAGTCATAAAATACCAAGACATAAACAATAATTAGAATTCCTTCTATGGTTTCCATCCCCTTCCTTGTATTATTTGTGAGCTTCCTCACCCTTGGTCCCACTCATTAAATATTCTACTCCCATGCATGCACTCCTCCTCCATAACTACACTCTCGTCCACTATCTCCACTCCCTCCATGACAACACTACTGATTTGGTAAACCTTGACCCCATTCACACCAAGGGTTTCTTTATTTCAACTAGCTACACTGATCCACTTTCACATTGGAAGTTGTTTTATTCCTACTAAAGAGATTTAAGGGTCTCTCTACCCACGTATTCATCTAAGTTATGAACAAAAGAAAAATTTAATATTCCAACTAGCTGAATGATAATTAGGAATATTACGTCTTAAGAATCTATATAAAATTATTTCTCTTAACATACTTACGATATTTGGTGTATTTGATATCACAACTATAGAAAAGCCCTTTTTTTCTTTTTTCTTCCAATTTTTGTGGTGTCAACCTTCTAAGTTGTGGAAGTCTAGTAGTAGCAACACTTCCATATTTATAGTTGTGAGTCATAGGTTTCCCTACCGCCATAATTTTCTTTCAATTTCTCTTTCTAACCTAAATTCCTTCTCCAATCTATCAGGTTCCCAAAGGTGAAGCTCATGTTGGATGTTATCCTTTAGAGTCCCTATGAAGACATCAATCCTATGTTGCTATACAATATTATTTACACTTATATTCAAGTTTTGGAAGTCCTTAATGTGCTCCATCATTAACCCCTTTTGTTTGATATTTATCAATTGGATAAAGAAGGTGTTTCTCTTAGCATCCTCATAATGTGATGTCATTTCGTGCGTAAAAATTGACCATGTGAATAGTGGTTTACGAGAACAAGGCCATTGATACCATATAAATTGATTTGTTTCTAAATATATATTTTCAATGCATACCTTTTGTGTATTTATCTTATTATGGAGCTCAAAGTAATACTTAATTTGTATCCAAGTTATCAGATCCTTGCCATCAAACTCCTCATATCTATATTTGGAATATGTTGGGCCTTAAATCGAACATTAGAGTCTATTAAATTATGATCAAAATTTATTTTTCTCTCATTATGAGTTTCCTCTACCTTTTTTCCATTAGGAATATTTTCTTGTAGCAACTTTTCCAACCCTTCCTTCAAACCTTCCATGTCTTTCTTCAAATCTTCCATGTTTCCTTCTATCGTAGCTTCCACGCCATCCATCTTTGCTTTCATTCCATTCTTCAAACCATCCATATTAGCTTCAAATTATTTCTTCAAGCCATCCATATTACCTTCCATGCCTTTCTTCAAGCCATCCATGTTGCCTTCTATACCATCCATCTTAGCTTCCGTGCCCTTCCTCAGATCATTCATTTCATTTTTTGTTACTTTTTGAGAAAGTAACATTTTTTTCACTTGGTATTGTAATTTTTATATATCATGTTGCACTTCTTCCTCTTCATGAGTCATAGTAGAGCCTTATAATGACCAGGGAAAATTTTAAGGATGTAAGTTTATCTTAAAGTTTAGAAACTTTGGTGAATATTACTAGTCCCTAATATGCAATTGTAAAAAATTTAACGATATTTTTGTAGAAATATTTATATTTCCAATGATTTTGTATTAGTCAATATAATATTTTGGTGATTTTTAAGGTAAAATAATGGTGTAATATAAAATTTTGGCAAATCTTTTTAGAAAAAAATGGAAATTGGTGAATCTTGTTTTTTGAAAAAGCATGGAAAATTATCCCACCTACGAATATTAGCCCCTAAAATTTTCCATGATGATGGCTTAATGGGTATTGAAACCTTTCTAGAAGGAATTTTAGAACCCAATACTGATATCTATGATTCAGAATGCGCTTGGAATCACTTCGAACTTATTTTTCAAACAAGACTTGTGCAATTTTAAAAAATAATATGCACCTTTTTATTACTTTTCAGGATCTTGATATTGAAAATAATGTATCTCTTTAATTTAAAACCCACAAGATTTTAAATTCAGTCCTTTAGTATCCCTCTAAATCTTCTTTCCAATTCCATAGGTCAGACCTGATTTGGATTCTTTAAGACAAATTTGTGCCTAGGACTAGTTCAGTAGAGCTAACTAGCACGACATGCCATGTGTCATTGTTGCCTCCTTCATCTCTTCATTTTATAACTATGAAACTAAAATATATGTACTTTTATCTACATTTATTATAATTCCAATCTAATGCCCATAGAGAGAGTTATGACAATTTTCCCAAGATCACCTATTTGAGATGAAATTCAGGAGCCTACAAAACCCTAACTTCCACAAATCATATATCTGAAGTTTTTGCGAACCAAGGTTAGAAATTTTTCCACGAAGTTCCTCCAGAGTTTGGTGAAAATGGGTTTTTATTTTAGCTTCTAAACCTTTGTAGAAAAAATTTATAGAAAATTTTCCAGGATAACATGTTTGAGGTAGCGAAACCTCAGAATCCATGCTCAGATACAAAATGTTATGAAAATAGCTCCCAAAATAGAAGAAAAGAGAGATAAATGCCTTATAAATCAGCCACTTTGATGGGTAAACCTCATTTACATTACATAAATGAACAATTGTTGGATGACAAAAAAGAAAAAACCTCCTTTCTATATACAGGAGTCCATGGGATCACAATATTATCCTAACCAACCTAACCATAATAATGTAAGGGCACAATAATAACAATATGGGGACTATAGGGATACATGAATAATAATAAGGGACCACACTAGTAATATAGGGCCCTAACAGTATGCTAATCATTGTGATACTTTGATGTAGTTTCTTTGGCCATGGTCCATTATTTTTCCTTTCATTTCAAGAGATATTTTGTATCATCCAAGTTTATCTGCATCTTTTTCATCTCATCCTCATTTATCTATCAGGTGTCATAAATATCCTAACATTTAATTATCAATCCAAGAGTTCGTAAACTTAGAGGCGCAACACTGGAAATGCCAGAGAAGGACTTCAACAACCTGCACTAGTTAATACAATGACACCACACCATTATGGAAACTGGAAAAAAAAAAAAGTTCTTTGAAACGATTCAAATAAAAGGAAATTTCAAAATTTTGTGAACAATCTCAATTGCTGAGATAAAATTCTATATTTATCTTCAATATAGTTGTTGACAGATTAAGAACTAAGCCCTTGAAGAGATCTGCCTTCTTAATGATTTTCCTTCCTGCACTAAGTTGTTACTCATGTACTCCTACAATCTACATGCACTAGTACAGGCACTTAACTTATGTGCGGGAAGTATATTTTATACTTATATTGAATATTTATGTCTTTATGCAGGGGCTCTAAGCCTTCGGACTAGAGCACCTGCACCAAGTTTCCAATTACCTTCAGAAAAATAAAGAGTGTGTTAATTAAGGAGGAATTTCCAAATATGAACATTACTTTGAAATAGCTTCCAAAATATTTCTTCAACCAAACATATATTATAAATAGGAAATGATTTCAAAATCCAAAGTAAATCTTTCTCATAAAACTCTTATATATAGTTACGAAAATTATATGATTGTGTAAACATGCTTCTCCCTGACATAGTTGTGCATATAATCTAGATCTGTCTTTTAATGTTTTAATTCAGAAGTTCCATTTAGTAAGTAATCACAAAACTCAATCCTTTCTTCAAAGATGTTCAATGCAATGCATAGATCTGTAAGCTACTACAATGTTTATTCCATGTTCATCAAAGCATAATTAAATATTAAGTGAAACCTCAGATATTAATAATTCATTTGGTTTAGAAACAAACATCAACCTTACAGTAATGAATAAATAACTTTGCGAAAGGAAAGGAGTAAAAAAGACTTGCGAAAATGAACCAAGGAAATCGAGTTACAGAACCGAAAATGCACTAGTACAGACAACATGCCTCTACCGATATTGCAGAATTAAAATCAAGAATTACAAAGGAAAGATTATTGAGATTGGAATAAAATACTTCTAAGCCTACGCACCAAATATATGTAACACGTCAGCTGTAAATCAAATCAAGTCTATAACTTATGAGGAGATCAAAATAAATAAAAAATTCACTCTTGCAATTTTAAATTAAATTAACACACCTTTAAAAGAAAGAACAATGGGAGGGAGAATGAGTTGGGTTAGTTGGGCCCTAGTCAACCAACTCGTTTCCATATTTAACAAACATGGAAACTTAGCTTGAGCAACGCATCAATATGGAAAAATACGTAGAATTAAAATGACATGGCGCAATCCCTTTACATTACATTTAAAAATTAGAAAAGGTACATAGCGAATTCAAATTGAGCATAGAAAGAGGGTGAAACTATCAAAATTATAGTTCACTAAAATCACAGTAGCTTTGTTGTAGAATCCCCCCTCCATGTGCATAACACTTTCTTTTATAATGTTTACATGATAATCAAACAATTCGTTCCTTTGCAAAAATCATGGGGATTGAATCCCAACCAATTCTAATTAAAGACAATATCAATACAACCATTCCCCTATTAAAATATTAAAGATTTAATATGAATTTTCCAAATCTATGCATTTTCTAGCATTTTGGGAAATTTGGTAATTTTAACAAACTACCTCCAAATCCCCCTTTGTATCTCCTCAACTGTTATGAATTTTGGAAAAATTCTCACTCTTTACTCAATTTCCTATGATGGTAAAAAAACCCATGTTTTAGAATTTTGAGATTCGTAATGATTGACATGGAAATTGAGGAGGAAATTGGCTGCCTGGAAACTATTGGCTAGGTTTCTAGAAAAAAAAGAATTTTTTTTTTATAAAAGTGCTTCAAATACATGTTGATAACTTTTGGAATACTTCGAATCTACTAAAACGGTTTCAGATCGAGGTAATTTGTTATATTTTTGAAAACCCCATTTTCTTGTATTTCTATAATTCGCCTCCATTTTGCATGACAAACGAGGCCAAACTTGGCCATTTATAAATTTTTATCACTGGGAATGAACCTCAGGCCGAAGAAGGCAATTCCAAGGTAACCACAAATCGTGCTTAGCCAAGTAGCTAGCCCTACTAGGAAAGGAGAGGGCTCTCTCCGTAAGGATCACAACCAAGATGGCTGAGTAAAGAAGATATTAGGCTAGGTATAGAATCTTAGGGTTCTGATCTGATTGTATAGGGTTGTGCTGGATTAGAAGGAGTCAAACAATCAAGGCAAGGAACATTAGGTAAAAATTTGTAGGGTGTTCTATGGCGAAAGGTAGGCATAATGATTTCACACTTTAGGATTTCAATGGGTGGGATGGTCAAGACAGGTGAGGAGCTAGAAAGAGCATGGTGAAATCATGGTTTCATTCTAAACTGAAGAAATTACAGACTATGAATATTTACCCATAACAGAGCATAAAAATTATGGATTCTTTTCATCTAAGTTGAAAACATTCACTTAATAGAAATGAAATGATGGATGAAATAAACAAAACATTCTAACATCTTATCACAAAAGGAGAAATTGAAACTAAACACCATACCACAGGGATCCCATAAAAATAGCTGCAAATTTGATTAATATTCTTGCCCATAACTGATACAAAGTGTGTCTCTTAAAATTCCAACCATCCAACTGAGTCCTGCCCTTAATAATGACTGAGAAAATACATGATATAGACCACAAACCAACTCATCCTATCTTAAGGGTGTCAAATCCATGAGAGGAGGATCAGTTTCCACCAAATGTTGAACAAGAATCTAAAGACTAGGAAGACCCAACAACTTGCCTCTAAAAGAGAGGAAAGTGATTCATTTGACCGCTAGAAGACTCAAGCTAATGAATATACCTATAGTAAACTAATCCTAATCATAATTACATTCATATTTATCAATTACATCAGGGAAAACCCCAACTAGTGAGATAAAACTCAAAAATTCCATGAAAAATAGAGAAAACTTTAAAATAGAGAAAATTTGCCCTATGCACGGTGCCAAGGAGGAAAAAAATAGGTATTCTTGTAGGTCACCTTTTACTAATTTCTCGGTGTCCAAATTGAGGTCATGATAGCTCATTGGAAATCATGTTGTGTATACCTTCCATATATTCTTTTGGTTTCTGATTTGGAGTTGATTTGACCCCTCAAAAATGCATTCTTCCAAGGCTACTTCTATGTGCAACGACATCCTGAAAAGGAGGCAAAAACATGATTTTTTGGGTGTTTTTGGCCATTTTTCCTGACCAGTTTTTCTCCAAATGTTTAGAAAAAGTACAGGTAGTATGTCCTCATAATTATGAACCCAATTATGTCTTCCTTTTTCTCATTATATTCCCCAAAAAAGAGTGCAGTGCCAAGGCGATACGCATAGGGTAGAATTTCCTATGCTTTTCCAAAATTACCAAAAAAATTCAAAAATCTTCGAAATTTTCAAAGTTTCTCAAAAGTTGTGGGATGGGAAGATAACCACCTATCAATTTTGAGCTAAGGAGGCATTAGGAAGCATATTGAGTTTATCACCTCCTTTCTTTCCCTTCCAGATCTTCCTCAGTTTATCTTTCATCTGTTTGACCTTGATATTGCAAATTTTGTTCCGAGTCAGATAGTGATGGGCCATGTGCCTGAGCATTTGATTGTCTTTGTTGGATTTCACTAGAAGCTCCTCCAAGTGAATCTTGAATCTCTCAAGCCACACTTTTCTTTCATCTTCAATCTCCTTGGCCAATTGCTGGTCAAAACTCAAACTTTGGGCTTCTCGTTATTCCTTCTCTAATTCTCTTTTGAGGCCTCTTGTCTTTGGCCTTTTTGTGATGTTTTCAGCCTCCTCAAACTCATCATCATTGTTTTCCTCCTCTGTATAATCTATGTCCTCTCTCTCCATGCTTGTTTCTTTAGCACTTCAGAAACCCTAGGGAAAAGGAAAGAAAAGGGAGAATGAGTGAGGGAGTGAAGGAAATGGGAGCAGGGAAACAAATGATGAAATGAGGGCATTAGGAGATAGGGACAGAGTCACAAAAACTAAGGAAGATGGGGAAAAGGATTAATAATATTTTTGAGCTGATGGAGAGTGAAAATATGAGAAGGGATGAAAATGAAAATATAATTACAGGTCAAGTGTATGGGGAAATCTAGGCAACATAGTGAAAATTCTAGAAATTGTCCGGTTTTAATGGAAAATGGTAAAGGGACTTAAGGATGGGTAGTTTTCGTGTTTTTGGGAGTATGCGGTGAAGTATTAGGGTCTTGGGATAATAATTTTGGGACAAGGCAGTTTTGGGAAATTTTTCATGGGGATGGCAATTTTAGGAAAACTAGGGTGTTTATGATTTTCTTGCAAATATAAACTTTACCCACAAGCATAAAATGTAGAAAGAAGGGATGAAAAATGATTTACTTACTTGATTTATGGAAAGAGAGACAAATTTGAATAATTTGGAAAAGTTTTGGAGATTTTTGGCCTATGCGTAGTGCCTAACCAAGGAGCATAGTTCCCTTCTCCTATGCGCGGCGCCGTTCAATTTTACACTCCCCAAACTTTCCTATGCGTGGCACCTTTGGCCTATGTGCAGTGCCATTTTACCGCCAACTTGAAGACTTATTTTTTCTACCTTCCCGGTGTCAATATTAGGCCCAAGATAGTGCGTTGGAAATCCCTTCAAGTCTACTTTCCAAATCTACATTTGATTTTTTGTTTTGAGTTTATTTGTCTTGTCAAAAATAGATTTTCCCAATACTGGTCAAAAAGTGTAGAATGAGGGTGCAGAAATGCAGAGTGATGTTGGAGGAAACTTTTGGAGGGCTTCCTCAACTCCAAATTGAGCTCATGATATCTCATTGGAAATATCTCTCTATCTAGTTATCATTTGACTCATCAAGAAAGTAATTTGGACACCCAAACAAGGAGAAAAGTTGATTTTCTAATGGTCACTCCAGAAATGCAACAAACCTCTTGTAGCACCTATGTTTTTGACATTTCTAAAATCCCATGATACCTGTGTAAAACCTGAAGGAGGTTTCTCTTCCTTGGCCTATTATGGACAAAAAAATCTCTAAATTTTGTCAAATTCATTTTTTTTTTGTTGGAAACATAGTTGGAAGGGAAACTGGCCCTATGAGTGGCAAATGGCTTGAGTCTTGGAATGATTTCCCGGAAAGTGATCGAGACATGATGTTTATGAGTTTGGAATGACCTCATACTTACTGATATGACCTACCTTAGGCCTCCACTACTCATTTTTATTTTATTCCATAGCAAAACCTAGCTCAGTGGGAGAGGAAATTAGGGTTTAGTGCTTGTGGGAAATGATGACTCAGGCACCCTTGGAAAAGGATAACTCCCTTTCACATTTGATCAATTTTCAAAGTAGACACTTTTATATTTGAAACCTGATGTGTTGGCATGTGGAACTCTGAGTTGGAAGCTTTAGGATACTGAGTACTTATTACATTTGAACTGACATAAAATTACATGAAAAAAAATAAAATTACATCTTGGAATGAAACTCACACTTGAAATCAAATTACAACTTTAGAAATCATCTTGGAGATCATCTTTACATGGTAAAGAGACATTATTGGGATCAATATAAGACCTTTTTCTACCCTTTATTGAAAATGAGATAATGCAATTATTTGACCTAATGAATCCCTAGTGACCTAATGAGAAATGAATGAAATTGATTCAATGAGTGATTTTAACTAAAAGTGAAATGGAATTAGACTTTTTTTCAGCATGATGAAGATATGGAAGAGGGTCAGCAAGCATATACTTGTGAAGGAAAATGGGACATTTGATAAGGACAACCACCGGTGGAACAATTTTATATCATGACCTAATGGAATTATTGAAAATTATTTAGAGTGTGACACCTAAGATGCACATGAAAAATATGCTTTGATCCATGGTGGAAGTATACAAATATTGACACTAATAGAAATTATGTAGATTTTGAGAATACTTATTAATTTGCAATGCTAGTGTAGGAATGCTGGTACAAGAATTCTACTGGTACTACTGCAAGAATGTGTGGTGCAGGAACTTGGCCTCTATTAGAATAGGCATATAATCGACTCTCTAAAACTGAAAACACACAAGTTGTTATTAATTATGTATTTAATGTTCAAATCTTTTTAAAACAAGGGAGTAGAAAATACTTACTTATTATCTCCGAGAATGTAAAAAACTGCGACAATAACTATTCAAGGTAAACAAAAGCATGAGGGATTTCGAGTAAAAGGTGATATAAAGTGTAATATTCCAAAATAGGAATAATGCATTGATACAAAACACAATAGTTGAACAACAACAAAGAAAACAATATCGAAATACACATCATAATGCATAGAAATAGCTGAGCCATTTTATTATATGGGAGGTCAATAGTAGGTAGAACAGTGCTCAAAATCTGAGACACTCAAGCCAAAGAGATGGACTAGAATGACCCTGGAATGATCCCATAAGAGGGATTGCTGGACTACTTGGCTGCTGGAAGGTAAAATGTGTTGTCCCTGTTGTAACTATTGGGACTGCAACTACTAGAGAGATAGAAAGTCAAATCTTGTCAGTATGGGAGCTTCGATGATGCTAAAAATGTAGATCTGAGCCTATGATGTCTATGATGGATACCAGATAATTTAGTATTTCACATATATATTTTTGGGTATGCAATCTGCTACATAATCTGATCAAAGATGGCTGCAATATGATGTGAAATCAGATCTATTCAAGAAGGGTTGATCCCTTCACTAGATCCTTGGGCTAAAAGCTCAATATCTAGCTCCTCCAATATCCTCCACTTAAAATAACTGTTGGATAAAAAACAACTTTAGAAAACTGTGTTGTAAGAGAGGGGGGCTTAATAGCCTACTACTAAATATGTCAAATCAGCTCCTCGATGGTGGAGACAATGGATAAAATGCAAGGATATGACCCCTCACAAAATTTCCAGTTGAAATGCTGAAAAATTCCTTCCTCCAATAGATATACAAGACTGCACTGCGCAATCCTTGAGGGGACTGCTTTTGCATGGAGGTAAAATATAATGGCATGAATGCTAGATGTAGATCTGATGCACCTGGATGATTTAATATGAAGAAAAAATTGAAGGATGGGTCCTCCAATGGTGTCCTAGTTGGAATGCTATAAACAACCTCCTAAAGGTGGAACCAATGCATGATGAGGAATGCAGCTCAATAGAAAACCTTCCCAGATTAGGCACACAAGTCCCCCGTGGTTAAGGGTGGGATTTCTGCTCAGAAAAACCATGTGCTAAACAACACTGCAGACTTAGATAAACAACCCAAGCATGCCTATAAATGTCATAATACAAATCCATATCTAAACATATGAAAGAATAATCCAAGTATCCAAATTTTCCTTCTATTGTTCCTTCACCTTCATTATGTAGATCATGAGCCTTCCATAGCCTAGTCCCACTCCATAACTACATTGTACATGTGGACATAAGTCTCCATGGTTGACTACAATGTTTCTCCATGTCCTCCATCATGTTCACATGTGATCAGCGTCTCCATCATGTGTGCATTAAATGCACTACCTCCTCCATTAGATACGCCCTTTCTCCACTAACTTATCATATGTGCTTTATGATATTACTTTGAATGCACTATAATCTCAGTTGACCTCTTCAAAAATCATCATGATTTTACATTTAATATCCATGATCTTGGTTGATTTTTTCATCCTCCATGATCTATCTCATAAACGAGACATGATCTCCACAATCATGGAGCTTCTCCACTACTCCATGATTTAGATCTAGATCTAGAATATCCACATACACACATCAAAATTGAATTTTATTCATATTTGAGGATTATGGGTCCATCCACACTTTTATTTTCTTAATTAATTTGGTTATTAAGAACTCTAATATTCCAAATAAACATGTGAAAATTTTGGAATATTACATAAAGAAACGAAAAACAGTGGCCCAACATCCCTACATGCTAACCTTCTTGCATGTCCTCATGCAAGGAAATCAATTGTTTTATTGTCTCCCCCTTGAGAAAACAATATTAAAAAATTTATGGACACTTGTAAAAATGTTTCTACAATTTTGTGTGACCAATATTTCCTTCACTAGATAGAGCTTGTTCCAAAAACAAAGTGTCTACTCAACTCTTTTTTTATTTGGACAGATTTCAAGAAAATATAACACAAAGGCTGCCATGGGAATACCAAATTGCAATGATGGTGTTATTATTGAATAAAATAGCCAACTTATTAAAATTTCCATATAAATATCAGAGGCATCCTTGATCAGAAGTTTTAATTTAATATCCTCATTTTAAATATGTGTGACATTATTTGAATTCCATGGTGTTAAAAGTATTCATAATAGTACTTTCCCATAGTGATCACATTACCATTATTCACATATAGTTGAAGCTTCTCTTTTATAGGAAAGGTGAGGTACCTGCACTAAGGGTCCCACATACATAAAAACAAATTGTCCCAAAAAGATATTACTCCAAGGCATAACACCAAAAGGATCTTAAATCCATTCTAAAAGAGATATTATAATGAATTCAGGAAGACAAAAACAACAAAGTAAATCATAGTGTAAAGTTAATTTTAATACCATAGGGACGGTCCTCCTGCCAGCAGGCATCAATAGCCTCGACATGGATGCCTTTTAACTAACGAAATGTTTGTGTCCCCACCATTAGATATAGATTTAGAGTTTTTTGAAAATAATTTACATTTGTTTTAAAATTAAATGAAGGCCACTATCTCGGCTTGGTCACCAACTAACAATAGTGCCATTCACAAGAACTAATAACAAAGAAGAAGTCGTCTCATGATGAGACCTCTTGTCTTCCAGATTTTCAACTGAAAGCCATTACCCTGGCTTTGTAACCAGTAACGGTAATGTCGTTCCTATTAGGAACCATGAACATGGTAGGTCACCTCCTAATGAGACCTCCTATCCATCAATTAATCTTATCTTATAAAAAAATACTAATTATAATCAACCTTAAATAGGTTACTTAATAGTTGGGGAGGTGATTCTTCTCCTTAAGAGTACGGGATGGCGTGAAAAGTTTTTAATTACTATCTTTACTTCTTGGTCCCTCTACCCTGAAGACTCATTTTAAATAAAACATCTTAGATAATGACTAAAAAATTCCTCAAATTGATCATGTCACGTTTCTTGTGAAAACTTGTTATAGTTTGGTAGGCATGGTCCACGAATATTCTCATCAATACCTTCAAAGAGGGTCTTAAAAAAAAAAGGATGATAGTTATTACTCAATAATCAAAGTCACTTTATATAATATAAGGCATCAAGAGTGAATTTCTTTTGACAATTCTTACCACAAGAGCGCATAATAATCGAAATTTTACAAGTTGTACTTTAGCGAATCACGATTTCAAGGGTGCTGTTATAAAATTTTATTTTAGATGGAATATTTGTTCATTACCCTACCATATTTTAAAAAGAGAAATATCCCTTTTAAGTCTAGGCATACTTCCAATGTAGCCATGTACGGAAGATAATGCTAAATATAATCACATAGTTTTAAAGAATAAACCTCGATACATATTAAAGTGTGAGAAACAATTGCTTTGATTGATATGGTACCAAGAGTTTCCAGTTAATGAGGGAATGGGATGTGATAAAAATTGTTTGAAATCAATATTAAATAGGACCCACATATTGATGATTCTCAAACTCATACAAATCTTCTACAACTTGTTTTTCTCTCTCTTCTTATTGATAAGGATGGTTAAGGGAAATTGTAGGATTTTCTTCTTGGTGAGCTTCAACAAAGGTTTCCGAACAAGTTCCATTTATATATTTCTCCTTTAATGGTTTAGGGATTAAATTTTCTTCCCAAGGTAAATTTTGTGTGGTAATAGGGAATGCTTCTGAATTCACTCTTCTCCTCTCTTTAAAAGATATGGTATTACATTCAGTAAGGGAGTGACTAGCAAAAATAGGTGTTTTAAATTCATGTGCAATTTGATAATAAAAATTAGGATTTGGTTGAACAAATGATTGGGACCATATAAAAGGATAACATGGTGGTCCATTGGACACTAATTGTAACTATTGTGGCATAGGTAATGGATTTTTCATGGGGAATTTCCATACAGAAGAGGCTCCAAACCATCTTTGAGGTTATGGGAATATATGGCTTGAGGGAGAGTTCGAATGTGGCCATAGGTTCGGGTGTTGAATTATAGGAGGATTATAAGTTTTCCATGGAACTGTAGGGTTGTGGGTGTGTTGAGGCACTTGTTGGGGATAATAAATACTATTCCAAGTATTAAATGATGATGAGTTTTGAGTTATACATGACAATCAATTGATTTTTTTACTTGATTCCTTCAACACATGTTTAAACCCTGATAGTGATGGAAAATAATTTGTTGAATGATCCTCCTTGCACTGCGTTCCATTCTTTCTGTAAATCATCCAATTCTAAATTTAGAATATTTTGTAGCTCCTACTTTTGTAGTAGATTTCAAAAATTTAGAAGAAGATTCCCAAGAATTCTTACCAAGCTTGGAGATTCCTCTTGAATAACTAATGCATAATTTACAAACATTGGCATATGGCAAGTCGAAAACATCTGCTCCTATAAGATTTAAAGATTCTAAAAATTTGTCTTTGATTCCTTTGAGTAGGAGTGTTTTCAAGATCTCTTTTACGAAATTCTTATGTTTTGATTTTTGGAGGTTGTATCTAAATAGCTCCACATAATCCTCCAAACTTTCATTTTCCCCCCATTTTATCCCAAAAATATCTTCACTAGCCTAGCACTAGTCTTGGTATTTCTCCAAGAATACATTCTTCATGTCTTCCCATGTTGGAATGCAATTCCCTCCGAGGCTCATGAACCATCAGAGAGTTTTTGCTTTTACAGTAAGAGGAAACACTTGCGAACTTTGAGAATTAGTACAATAACCATATCCTCTACAAAGTACTTCAAATTCAAATAAGAATGCATCTGGGCCTTCATTTTCCAAGCCATGAAATTTTGGTAGTGCAGATGGGGGAATACTATGCATTTGTGCCACTCCTAGATCTTTGGTAGGGAATTCAAAAGTAACGATGTTTTCCATTTCTTACCAAATGAAAATAGGTTCTCCATGTACTACTTTGAGACCCCTTCATTGAATTTTCTTCCCAATTGATCAATGAAATAGGTACAGTGGATGATTGATATTAGCCTCAAAACTCCTCATTGAAAAATTTCTTGAAATACCATTTCTTTGTTTTCAACAAGCTAGTTGGTACATCTTGATAGCACAAGGTTGAATAAATAGGGGGGTGCTTACAGCGCCCAGGAAATTTAAACAAAAAAACTTAAAAATAATGCAGGAAAGAAACAAATTCAAAGAATCAATTCTAAAGAAATAAAATTTTAGATAAAAACTAAGTAAAGAGAAAACCAAACTACAACAGGTCACTAAGGTCAATATCCTCAGCACCTCCCCAAAAATGGTGCCAAAATATTGGTCGTAATAAACAACCAAACATTTAATTTTCAATCTGGAAGTTCGTAAACTTGCAGGCGCAACACTGGAAATGCCAAAGAAGGACTTCAACAACATGAAATAGTAAATACAATGACACCACTTTATTTTTGAAAATGGAAAAATAATAGTACTTTTCAAAGATTCAAATAATAGGAACTTTCAAACTTCTACAAAAAATCTCGATTTCTAAGGTAAAATCTATGTTTATCTTTAGTATAGTTGTTGAGAAATTAACAATTAATCCCTTGAAGATATCTTCCTTCTTAAGGATTTTCCTTCCTGCACTAAGTTGTTACTCATGTACTCCTACAATCTTCTTGCACTAGCACAAGCACATAGCTTATGTGCAGGAAGCATATTTTATACTTATATTGAATATTTATGTCTTTATGCAAGGACTCTAATCCTTAGGACTAGAGAACCTGCACCAAGTTTTCCAATTACCTTCAAAAAACTAAAGAGTGTGTTAATCAGGAAGGAATTTTCAAAAGCGAAAAAAACTTTGAAATAGCTTCCAAAATATTGCTTCAACAAAACTTATATTCTAAATAGGAAATGATTTCAAAATTCAAAGAAAATCTTTCTTAAAACATAAAACTCTTTTATATAGATACATAAATTATATGATTTTTTAAGCAGGCTTCTCCCTGAGATAGTTGTGCATACAATTTAGATCTTCCTTTTAATGTTTTAATTAATAAGGTTCATTTAGTAATTAATCATGAAATTCAATCCTTTCTTCAAAGCTGTTTAGTGCAAGCATAGGTCTGTAAGTTACTACAATGTTTATTCCATTTTCATTAAAGAAAAATTAAATATTAAGTGAAACCTCAGATATTAATAATGTGTTTGGTTTAGAAACAAACATCAACCTTGCAGGAATGAATAAATAACTTTGAGAAAGGAAAGGAGTAAAAAATACTTGCAAAAATAAACCAAGGAAATCGACTTGCGGAATTGAAAATACACTAGTAGAGGCAACGTTTCTGTACTAATATTCCAGAAATAAACACAAGAATTAAAAAGGAAAGATTATGGAAATTGGAATCAAATACTTCAAATATTGAGCACCATAGATCCGTAACACGTCAGCTCTAAATGAAATCAAGTTTGTAGCTTGTGAGGAGATCAAAATAAATAACAAATTCACGCTTGTAATTTTAAATTAAATTAGAGTAACTTTAAAAGAAACAAGAATGGGAGGGAGAATGACCTAGGTTGGCTGGGCCCTATGAGAAGAATAAATATTTAATATGAATTTTCCAAATCTAGGCATTTTCTAGAATTCTGAAAATTTTGATAATTTTCACAAAGTACCTCCAAAGCCCCCTTCGTATCTCCTCAACCATTACAAATTTTGGAAAATAGAAAGTGTCTTAGTCAATTTTCTATTACAGGACAAAAAATCTTGTTTTGAAATTTTGGGATGTGCAAAGATCGGAGTGGAAATGAAGGAGGAAATCGGCTGTCTGGAAACAACTGGCTAGAATTCTGGATTTTTTTTTTATAAAAGTGCTTCAAAGACCTGTTCATAACTTTTGGAATAATTCGAATCTTAGGAAACGATTTTGGTTCTATGTAATTGGTTATATTTGTGGAAAACTCATTTTCTTGTATTTCTATGATTCACCTACATTTGCATGAAAACAACGGTCAAACTTGGTCATTTACAAACTATGTGGATTTTGAGCAGACAGGAACATTTTGCAATGCTGGTGTAGGAAATCTGGTGTGAGAATCCTACTCATACTAGTGCAAGAATGTGTGGTGCAGGAAATTGGCCTCTATTAGAAGAGGCATATAATCAACTATATAAACCTACAAACACACAAGTTGCTATTAATGATGTCTTTAATTTTCAAATCTTGTTAAAACAAGGGAATAGAAAATACTTACTTATTATCTTTGAGAATGTACAAAACTACGATAATATCTATTCAAGCTAAAAAAAACAATAAGGCATTTCGAGTAAAAGGTGATATAAAGTAAGAAAAACATAGGCCCAACAATATCTTCAATTTTGTCATCACTCTAGTCAATTTTTCAGTTGGGTCATCATAATCAGGGCATATTAAATAGTACATACATGTGTATCTATTTTCTACTATAAATTGGAATTCATTTCTTTCGAGGTAGCTACTTTGTTATTTATTTGCAAATGATAATTTGTCAATATTTCCTTCCCTTTCTCTACTTGAGCTACTTCTAGAGCCAGAACATGTTCCATGGAAGGAAACTTAATCTTCTTTCTTAATACTTGAATTTCATTTTCTGCTCCCTATAGGATTTTTTGAACAACATTTTTGACTTGGATTTACATCAATTTTGAAAATAAGCTTCTTTAATTCTTCATTATATGTGAGTAAAACCCTAGAATTGGATTTCCCCAAATTCAATTGATTCACAACTTTTCCCAATAAACCCTCACCCTTACGATTTTTGGAAAACAACATGTGTCTTACCCAATTTCCTATGCTAGGTAAAAAACCCATGTTTCAGAATTTTGAGATTCGCAATGATCGGCATAGAAATCGAGGAGGAAATCAACTATCTAGAAAATACTGGCTAGAATTATGGAAAAAGTATTTTTTATAAAAGTGCTTCAACTACTAGTTGATAACTTTTGGAATACTTTGAATCTCAGGAAACAGTCTCATTTATCAGTAATTTCTTATATTTATGAAAAAAACATTTTCTTGTATTTTCGTAATTCACGTCCATTTGCATGAAAACTGAGATCAAACTTGGCTGTTTAGAAATTATGCAGATTTTGAGCAGACTTATTAATTTTCATTGTTGGTGTACGAATGTTGGTGTAGGAATTCTACTGGTAATAGTGTAAGAATGTGTGGTGAAAGAACTTGGCCTCTATTAGAATATGCAGATAATCAACTCTATAAACTTGCAAACACACAAGTTCTTATTAATGATATATTTAATGTTAAAATCTTGTTACAATAAGGGAATAACAAATACTTACTTATTATCTCCGAGAATGCACAAAAATACGACAATAACTATTCAAGATAAACAGACGCATGAGGTATTTCGAGTAGAAGGTGATATAAAAAAAGGCAAAACAGAGGTCCAACACTCGTAATAATGTTCTTGCAATTCTGAGTGACCAATAATTCCTTCACTAGATAGAGCTTGTTCCAAAAACAAAATGTCTCATGGACTCTTTGTTTATTTAGACTGATCTCAAGAAAATCTAACACAAAGGCCATTGTGGGAATACCAAATTGCAATGATGGTGTTATTATTGAATAAAATAACCAACTTATTAAAATTTCTATAAAAATTTCAAAGGCATTCTTGATCAAAAGTTTTAATTTAATATCATTTTAAATATGAGTGACGTTATTTGAAATCCATGGTGTTAAAAGTAGTCATAATAATACTTTCCCATAGTGACCATCTTACCATTATCCACATATTTTTGAAGCTTCTCTTTTCTAGGGAAGGTGAGGTACCTGCACTAAGGGTCCCACATCCATAAAAACAAAATTTTCGAAAAATATAGAACTCCAAGCCATAACACCAGAAGGATCTTAAAGCCATTCTCAAAGAGATATGTTAATGAATTCAGGAAGACAAAAAAAAACAAAGTAAATCATAGTGTAAATTTAACTCTAATACCATAGGGATGGCCCTATTTCCAACAAGCGTCGATAGCCTCGACAACGATGCTTTTTAACACATGAAATGTCTGTGTCCTAGCCATTAGATATATATTCAGAGTTGTTTGAAAATAAGTTACCTTGGTTTTGAAATTAAATGAAGGCCATTGTCCTAGATTGGTAACTAGCTCATGACAGATCCATTCACAAGAACAAACAAGAAAGAAAAATTCGGCTCGTAATGAGACCTCCTATCCATCAATTAATCTTATCTTATAAAAAAACACTGATTATAATCAACCTTAAATAGGTTACTTAAAAGTTGGGGTGACGATTCTTCTTCTTAAGAGTACAAGATGGTGTGAAAATTTTTTAATTACTAATCTTTACTAATTGGTCCTTCTACCCTGAAGACTCATTTTAAATAAAACATCTTAGGTAATGACTAAAAAATTCCTCAAATTGATCATGTTAGGGTTCTTGTGAAAACTTGTTATAGTTTAGTAGGCATGGTCCAACATAGGAAGATTCTCATCAATACCCGCAAACAGGGTCTTAAAAAAAAATGGATGATAGTTATTGGTCAATAATCAAAGTCACTTTATAAAATATGAGGTATTAAGAGTAAATTTCGTTTGACAATTATTACCACGAGAGTTCATAATCATAGAAATTTTACAAGTTGTACTTTAGGGAATCAAGATTTCACGAGTGTAGTTATACAATTTTATTTCACATGGCATCTTTATTAATTACCCTACCCTATTTTAAAAAGAGGAAGATCCATTTTAAGTGTAGGCATACTTCCAATGTAGCCATGTATGCAACATAATTCTAAATATACTCACACTTAGTTTTAAAGAATAAACCTTGATACATACCAAGGTGTGAGAAACAATTGCTTTGATTGATATGGTACCAAGAGTTTGCAGTTAATGAGGGAATGGGGTGTGATAACAATTTTTTGAAATCAAGGTTAGATAGGACCCACATAGTTATGATTCTCCAACTCATACAAATATTCTATCGCTTGATGTTTGCTATCTTCCAATTGGCAAGGATGGTTAAGGGATATTATACGATTTTCTTCTTTGTGAGCTTCAACAAAGGTTTCCGAATAATATGGATTTAATTTATTCCCAAGGTAAATTTTGTGTGGTAATAGGGGAAGTTTCTAAATTCAATCCTCTCCTCTCTTAAAAATCTATGGTATTATATTCAGTAGGAGAGTGAGTAGGAAAAACAGGTGTTTTAAATTGATGCGAAATTTGAAAATTAGAATTAGGATTTTCTTGCACAAATGATTGGGACCATAGAGAAGGATAACGTTGTGGTGCATTGGACACCAATTGTAACCGTTTGGCATAGGTAATGGAGTTTTCATGGGGAATTTTCCTAGAGAAGAGGCTCCAAACCATCCTTGAGGTTGTGGGAATATATGGCTCGAGGGAGAGTTTGAATGTGGCCATAGGGTGGGGTGTTGAATTAGAAGAGGATTATACCTTTTCCATGGAACTATAGGGTTGTGGATATGTTGAGGAACCTGTTGGGGATAATAAATACTATTCCAAGTATTAAATGATGATGAGTTTTGAGTTATACCTGATGATTGATTTATTTCGTTACTTGATTCCTTAAACACGTTTTGAAACCCCGATAGTGATGGAACATAATTTGCTAAATGATCCTCCTTCAACTACTTCTGTTCTTCCTGTAAATCATCCAAATGTAAATTTACGCAAGATTTTGTAGCTCCTATTTTTGTAGTAGATTTCAAAAATTTATAAGAATATTCTCGAGAATTCTCACCAAGCTTGGAGATTCCTCTTTAATAAGTAATTCACAATTTATGAACATCATCATATGGTAAGTGACAAACATCTGCTCCTATAAGATTTAAATATTCCAAAAAATCATCTTTCATTCCTTTGAGTAGGAGTGTTTTCAAGGTGTCTTTTACCAAATTCTTATGTTTTGATTTTTGGAGCTTGTATTTAAATTGCTCCACATAATCCTCCAAACTTTCAATTTTCCCTATTTTATCCCAAAAATATCTTCACTAGCCTGGAGGTAGTCTTGGTATTTCTCGAAGAATACATTCTTCATTTCTTCCCATGTTTGAATGTAGTTCCCTCCAAGGCTCATGAACCATTGGAGACCTTCTGCTTTTAGACTAATATGAAACACTTGCGACCTTTGAGCATTAGTACAATAACCATATCCTCTACAAAGTACTTCAAATTCAAATAAGAATGTATCTAGGTCTTTATTTTTGTAACGACTCTCATCTAACACACAATTTTTTTTTTCTCATCCTTTCCAATCTTCTTCTACGTCTTTTAATATTATTTAAATACTTCTTCTACTTCTTCCTTAAGTATGTACTAATATTATTAACGAAAGAGAGGTTTATCGAATAGTGAATGTTTAATTTTTTTTTTCATAATCTAATTACAACATCCAATTTATATTTTATCTTCCTAAAACTGTAAATGAAAGATATTATACCTAATAATTGTCCCCTAGACAATTACATGTTTGTATTAACAATTATATAAAGTCTCGCAAATATATTTTACCCCTCATAACTATAGTGTATTAGAGTATTATATTATCATCTTTTAAGATATACAAGGTGACATATATAATTACTTTACTGTAAGTATCTTGATACATATATATGTTTTTGTGAACGATTATGTCCGCATACGAGCTACGAAGTCGATTCACCATACGTTATGTTCGAACCTTATAAATTTTAATTAACATTTTGCCACACGATGATAATTCTCCTCATAAATGCCAGAATCGGTGCACAACTGACTATGCGATTTAACATTTATGTTACACTAAGTGGTTTACGCCTTGATATGCATTGGAAAGTTCAATCTATAATGTTATTTATGATAGTCGTATCACTACGACCCTTTTGCATTTATATGACAAGAGTTTATTTGTTGACATGGCAATATTAAATTGTTTTCCATTACGGTCCCATGTGATCGAGTACTATTACATTAAATTCAAATCCCTTCCATTCGATTTATATGGTCTTTGTAAGTTATGAGTTCAGATGTTACCCAACCCCCGAGGTCATAGCATCGATCCACACCTCTCTTCTCCGATGCTACCAAGTGGACGGTGAGATCTCTACGAGTATTAGGGTTTAGTTGGGTAATAAAACGCTATTGACGCCATTACATTCCTCTTTCTAGTTATTATTTTCATCGTTCTTTCCACAGAACTTAACAGAGAGGTTCGATTCTACTCATATTCGAACTCGACTTGTCTCAAGTAATAATAATTTCGTTTTGGCTTGCATTGTTAGCCATTTTCTTATTACGATAGAGGCGATAATGGTTCTGCCATTTCTCTGATTCAAAGTTTTTAATTTGCATCAATTCGATATAGTCATTTCGGAATGTATCCCACGTTTTCGTTTCTTATTCCATATATAAGCTAAATTTTCAGTTATTATTATTGTTGAAATGTAAACTTTCCTTTCTATTTTGTTTTGTAATTTTTCTAATACGATTTATCGTTTATTTCTTTTGTTTTTGAATTTTGTTTATTTGAGAAATGGTCACCGCAAATGGAATCGATTCTTTAGGGTTGATTTTATGAGCTTGAATCATCGCTCAGTTGGCAATGGCTACAACGTTCTCATTTCTCTATTCCCATTAACCCTCGGCTAACACCTTGCTAGGTAATTTATTTAATTTGGTATTACATCTCATCATTTTTCTTCTCTTTTGTAAAGAATTGAAATCGTTTTATGCTACTAATTCCTTCCTCATTCTTACAGAGAATTCCCCAACTTAATTGTTGTACATGGGGTACGTTTTTCTAACATTCTTACACAGTTCATACGTATTCTCTTTTTGTCTTAATAATTTTCGATTTTAAATACTTATCGATATGAGAATAATAATTCTACATATGTTTGTTTGTAGGTAAGTTTCTCCCCTTCGGTGGTTTCCATTTGGATAAAAACACATGTAGGTATTGCCTAGAACGATTTCTAATAATGCTTCTCACGTTGACACAGGTTGGTGGATGAGCCTCTTTCTATTTTCCGTGTTGGGAAATATATTTCCCAAGTGTCTATAGATTTATCTTTCTAGTTTGCATGATTATGAATACTGACCCCAATGAATTTCTCGGGGAAAATTAAACTTGTTGGTGTTGTAATTTATATGAACAAAACTCTGGAGATTTTCTTTTTTTCTAAATCAATCTCTCCATGAAAAATTTTCACTGATACTTTCAAGAAATTTTTTATTTCTTATTCTAATAATTTTCAGTTTCCAATATATATATATATATATATATATATATATATATATATATAAAGGACATTGATAATTTTTTGGTATCTCCTGAAATGTATAATTCTGTTACATTCATACAGATGTTTAATAGTGTTAATTTTATACCTTTTTCTGGTTTAAACAAATTTATATAGATATGGAATTTAGGAAGAGAAATTCCTATTTCTCTCTATTTTATTCACAGGGCAGCTAAATTTATATCTTGTTTTACTCAGTGTATATGAAATACATCAGTGTGTAAAAATTAATTTGTAGTAAGGTTTCTACATTATGTATCTCTTTTGACAACCATATAGAACATACAGTTGTGTATTAATTTATAATTTCTAGCTTTTCTCTTATTCCAATATCCATTATTTAGGCTAAGCAGTGTTAATTAAAACTTCAATAGTAATTTCAATGTGTATTTTACCCAAAATATAGAGGATTTTCATATAGTGCATTCTAATAATATTTATGTAAACTGAAATCTTCGTTTATTTTTAATAGTACAATATATAGATTAGTATTATATTTTACTACTACCCATTTTGTTTTAACTTTCCATTTAATTGATCAATATATATCATAGACTAATTCCACTATAGATATATCAATGACATCTATCTTTCAGTTTATATTAGAATTTGAATTGTTCAATTAATTATATCCTTACTGTACAGTAGAATTTACTTTTCTTGCACAATTATAATGAGTTCACAGAACTCTAGAATATAATTTCTGATTTTCTAAATATTTCTCCTTCCTTAATATTTGAACTAGGATTGTATTTGCATGATTATACACAGTTTAGTAAATCAGGTACATTAAGTCCAAATCTTAACTGAACTATTAGAAATTCTAAGTATGTTTTTTGTTCATGTAATGGTACATTCTAGAAGCAGATTTATGTTACAATATTCAATATAGATTATGCAAATAATATATATATATATATATATATATATATATATATATATATATATAGACCATCTTCTGGTTTAGAGATTCTGGTTGGTAATTTTCCATAATTTCTATTCCTACAACTATACAGATTTTGGAGGTTAATTTCTCCTACTAAAATCTGTTAAATGTAAGGAATGATAAAATCTTAGTAAAATTAATTCAAAATGGCACATACAACATTTTTCAATATTATATAACATCATCTATATTAAAAATCCATAAGACTAGTGTGCATACCACTTTTTCCTATGACCAGTCCTCCCAACCATAGAATTCCTCTATCTCCAGAATTCACCCCCGAGCTGAGATCCTCTCTCAGAACATACCAACCCCAATCTATTCTGGATCAGCTTACTTAATCTATGCTTTCTCCAAAGCCTGTTTCTAATTTTGCGTCCAGAATTTCAGGATGCTTTTATTCCTGTTTGCCTAGGCTTCCCTTAATGAGGGACTTTAAAGTTGCTTTCTGTTTTTCTAGCTTTTTACCTCTTCCCAACTACTTTCCTCATCATTGGGGAAATTTAGAATTTTTCTCTTAAATCTAAATTAGAAATAATTCCTTTCAAATATTTTCAAAAGGTTTTTGGAAAGTCTTAGCCTTATCCATATCCTCATAGATTAGGCTTATGATATCCAATCTCATCTCGTCATAGTACACACATTAATATTCCATTTGTTTTCATTAATACTTATTTAAATAAAATTCACACAATAATTATCCATTGGGGTCCACTCCCCTTTGGATTTTTGTTCAAATGTCTAACTTAAAAGGCATAGAAACTAGGGGTGTTACACATTCTCCTTCTAAAAACAAACACCGTCCTCGACATTACAAACTATCTACTATAGTTCATTTCGAAAATAAATATGGATATTTTTCCATCATCTCAGCTTCTCTTTCCCATGTAGCCTCTTCATTAGTAAAGTGTTTCCACTGCACTTTTACTCTTGCTACTATTCTATTTCTCAATTCAATTTCTTCCCGCTCCAATATTTGAAGTGGCTCTGGAAGGAACTCCCCTTCTGGTTCCACCTATATCACATTCCAATCAGAAATATGAGAAGCATCATGTACATATATTTTTAATAATGAAACATGAAACACATCATGAAATTTAACATGGGGGGGTAAGGCCAGTTTATAAACCACTGGTCCCACCCTTTCCAAGATTTCAAAAGGCCCACAATATCTAGGAGCCAATTTTTCATAGCTCCCAGCATAAAGAGTGCTCCTTTTGGGTTTAATCAATAGATACACATGGTCCCCCACTTTGTACTCTTGGTGCACTCTCTTCTTTTTAGCATAACTTTTCTGTCGATCTTGGGCTGTCTTGATGTTTCTCTGTATTTGTTTGAAAATCCTTTCCATTTCTTGTAGAGCATCTGGCCCAAGTACTAGCTTATCTTCAGGCTAGCTACAACTTAAGGGAGTACGACACTTTCTTCCATAGAGTGCCTCTAATGGACTCATTTTGATGGAATATTGGTAGCTATTGTTATAGGCAAATTCGACTAAATGTAAGTAGTCTTCCCATTTAGATGGTTTATCCATCACATACATTCTGAGCATATCCTCCATAGTTTGATTTGTTCTCTCAGTTTGATCGTCCGTCTGAGGGTGATAAGCAGTGCGAAAATTTAACTTAGTGCCCATTCCCCCAAACAAACCCTTCCAGAAAGTTGTTGTGAACTTAGCGTCTCTATCTGAAATCATCATTTTTGGAACCCCGTGTAACCTTAAAATTTCTTTTAGGAACACATTTGCTACTTGGGCTGTCCCAAAAGTAGATTTTACAGGCATGAAATGAGCAGCCTTTGTTAATATATCTACCACTACCATCACTGAGTCATGTTGGTACTTTGTTATGGGTAATCCAGTTATAAAATCCATAGAAACAGTGTCCCATTTCCATTCAGCAATTGGCAATGGATTTAGAAGGCCAGCTGGATGCTAATGTTCAGCTTTGACTAGTTTGCATTCAATGCATCTAGATAAGTAATTGGCCATGTCTTTTTTCATTCCTGGCCAAAATAATTTCTTTTTCAAGGCTGTAAGCATTTTCTGATATCCAGGATGTCCTGAATATGGTTGTTTATGATATTCGTCTAGGATTTCTTTTTTCAAAGAGTCTACATTGGGGATATACAATCTGTTTCTATAATAGATCAACCCTTTTTTATTTTGGGTATATCCAGCCATTCCCTTTTTCGTCATTTGTAGTTGTAGGTTCTCATAGTTGGGATCTTGATATTCTACCCTTTTTACTAATTCTTCTAAGTCAAAAATGGCACTAATCCCAATGTGACTTATGTTTTGGCAGGCATTTCTGCTTAGGGCATCAGCAATTTTGTTTTCTTTCCCTTTGATATGTTTTATGTCCATATCAAATTCACTCAGAAAAGACAGCCATCTGGCTTGTTGAGCATTCAAATCTGTTTGAGAGAAGAAATACTTGAGACTGATATGATCTGTCATCAATTTAAATTTTTTTCCAAGAAGATAGTGTTGCGACATCTTCAAGGCATGAATTACAACAACCAATTCAAGATCATATACACTGTAATTATTCTCATGTTTCTTAAGTTTTCTAGATTCATATGAAATGACAGAATTCTCTTGCAGTATAACTCCTCCCAACCCCTCTCTACGTGTATCCGTACACATGACAAACTCTTTATCAGGATTTGCAATCTTCAATATAGGTGATGTAGTAAGTTTTAATTTCAGTTTTTCAAAGCTATTTTGGAAATTTTTAGTCCACTCAAATTTGGTGCCTTTCCTCTGTAGTGAAGTTATGGGATATTCTATTGCGGAAAATATTTCTACAAATTGTCGATAATATCCCGCAATCCCAGAAATGATCTCACCGCTGAAACATCAGTCGGCACTGGCCACTCTCTAATAGCCTTTATTTTCTCAGGGTCAACAGCCAATCCTTGTTCAGAAATGATATGCCCCAAATATTGAATTTTATCCTTATAAAATTCACATTTTCTAAACTTAGCATACAACTAATTCTCCTTAAGGGTCTGCAACACAATCCTAAGGTGTTCTTTATGTTCTACCTTAATTTTTGAATAGATTAGAATATCATCTATAAATACTAAGACAGATTTGTCTAAGTATTTATTCAAGACATTATTCATTAAGTACATAAAAGTGGCAGGGGCATTGGTCAAACCAAAAGGTAGGACTACAAATTTGTAGTGACCATACTTGGTTCGAAAGGCTGTTTTACTGATATCCTCCTCCTTAATTCTGAGTTGGTGATAACCAGTCTTTAAGTCAATCTTAGAGAATACTGAAGCTCCTCTCACCTGATCAAAGAGGTCATCTATTTTGGGCAACAGATACCTATTTTTGATTGTCAACTTATTTAGTTGATGATAGTCAATGCACATTCTGAAAGTTCCATCCTTCTTTTTCACGAACAACACCGGTGCTCCCCAAGGAGATACACTCTGTCTGATGTAACCTTTATCCAACAATTCTTGTAATTGTATTTTTAGCTCCATGAGTTCAGGGGGGCTCATCTGGTAAGGGGCCCTAGAAACTAGTGTTGCTCTTGGCACCAAATCGATTGAAAAATTGATTTCTGTCTTGGGAGGAAGATGAGGAATCTCATATGGAAAAAATTCCTTAAATTCTCTTATTATTGGTAAAGTGTCTAACATGTTTTCTTCAGGTTGCTGTCCTAACTCTTCAACATGTACATCATATACTTGATATCCATTCCTAGCTATTCTTTTTAGCTGAAGGGCTGAGATCTGCCTCACATAAATAGGTTTCAGTTTCCGCTTTAGTATCAATGGTTTTCCTTCATCATCTATACAGTGCAAAGTTTTGTCCCAACAATTCAGCATGGTCTTTTTCTTTTCTAACCAATCCATTCCTATCAATAAATCATAGGAACCTAATGGAAAAATGTTTAAATCTACCTCTATCAGATATTCATTCAATTTAATAGCTGTTTTAGGTAGCTTATGAGTTACTTTGCGTTTAGTTCCGGTAGCTAACTATACCAACCAAGGTTGTTGAAACTTTTCTGTTCTGATTTTACATTTTTCTACAACTTGTGGACTAATATAACTCAAAGAAGCACCCAGATCAATTAAGATAGCAATAGATTGATCAGAAATTTTACCTTCCATCTCGACCATAGTAGACTGATGTTCTTCTTGTTGGTTCTCCAAGGCTACACTGATAGTGGGGATATTCCTTGCTATGTCATTCACTGTGGTAGCTTCTCTATCTCTCAGAACCATCTAAATATTTTCGTGTGGACAGTCCCTCAATAGATGAGGTTCTCCGCAAACCCAGCACTTCAAAGGCTCCTGCATTTTAACAGTTCCCTCTTTCTTATTATTCCCATTTATTTGTTTCGAACCAACTTGGGATTGAGCAGTTTGACTTTCCTTTGGTTTGTTAAAATTCTTTCGCTGATGATTCCTACCAAAATTCTTCAAATAAGCTCGTTTCTGTTTCTTTCCTTTGAATTCACCCTTGTTTGTCTATCTCTTCCCTTGTTCACTCTTTCCTTAAAACTATTGGTAGCATAATCTAGCTTTCCTCACCACTTCGTCCATGGTTTTTGGATTATCGAAATCTATTTTCTCTTTATACATAGTAGAAAAACAGTTCGAAAACCTTTGCACTTTTGCTTTCTCTTCAAGAATATAAGGAACATATCTTAAGAGATTTTTGAACTTAGTGACAAACTCATCTATAGTGAGTTTTCCCAATCTGAGTTCGTGAAACTCTTTTTATTTGTCATCATAATAGCGTTCGTTCAAATAATGGTTTTTAAACTTGACTTGGAAAAATTCCCAAGTCACGTTTCTTTTTATCAATGGCATGAACCATTTTTGTCTCCTCCCACCACA
Source organism: Pinus albicaulis (assembly GCA_034641835.2). Taxonomy (NCBI): domain Eukaryota; kingdom Viridiplantae; phylum Streptophyta; class Pinopsida; order Pinales; family Pinaceae; genus Pinus; species Pinus albicaulis. The sequence goes on along the minus strand of CM076579.1, from coordinate 1,161,788,043 downwards.
AGGTAGCCTTACCTTGCAACTGATAGATAGCTAATCTGGCCTTCAGATTTATTTCATACTCATATACTTGAAAATACTTAATCATATGCAGCAGCCATGCCTCAACATCTTCCTCCTTCTCTCCATCATAGGGGGGAGGTTTGATTTTCCAGAATTCACCCTGTAATTCTTTCTTTTGTTTAGACTGGTGTCTAGTAGTGTCATCGTCCTCAGAATCATCTGAGAGCCTACCTTTCCTCCTCCTTCTGGAACCTTCACCTTCTTGGCTGTTCCGCGAAGTTAGTTCTTTTATCATTTTTTCCTACTCCTCATTGGCTAAAGATAGCCTATCATTTTGGCTCCTTAGCTCGGCCATATCCCATTGCAACCTGTGCAACATAGCCATTAAAGGAGCATTGGGATCTGGTGTATTATCTCTACCACCTAGATCGACATATAGTTCATCTTCGTCAGCCATTGACTGTTGAGTTTTAGTACCTTTTTACACTAAAACAATTTAACATTAGTGACTTTTTTTTTCAAAAAAAAAAATAATAGTAATTTCATAACAGTGAGCATAGGAAAACAACCTCGTTTTCCGACTTAGGCTCTGATACCATTTGTAACGACTCTCATCTAACACACAAAAAAAAAATTTCTCACCCTTTCCAATCTTCTTCTACATCTTTTAATATTATTTAAATACTTCTTCTACTTTTTCCTTAAGTATGTACTAATATTATTAAGGAAAGAGAGGTTTATCGAATAGTGAATGTTTAAATTTTTTTTTGTAATCTAATTACAACATTCACTTTATATTTTATCTTCCTAAAACTATAAAGGAAAGATATTATACCTAATAATTGTCCCCTAAACAGTTACATGTTTGTATTAACAATTATATAGTATCTCACAAATATATTTTACCCCTCATAAGTATAGTGTATTACAGTATTATATTGTCATCTTTTAATATCTACAAGGTTGCATATATAATTACTTTCCTGTAAGTATCTTGATACATATATATGTTTTTGTGAATGATTATGTCTGCATACGAGCTACGAAGTCGATTCACCATACATTATGTTCGAACCTTAAAAATTTTAATTAACATTTTGCCACATGATGATAATTCTCCTCATAAATGCCAGAATCGTTGCACAACTGACTATGCGATCTAACATTTACGTTACACTAAGTCGTTTACGCCTTGATATGCATTGGAAGGTTCAATCTGTAATGTTATTTATGATAGTCATATCACTACGACCCTTTTGCATTTATATGACAAGAGTTTATCTGTCGACATGGTAATATTAAATTGTTTTTCGATTACAGTCCCCCGTGACCGAGTACTATTACATTAAATTCGAATCCCTTCCACTCGATTTATATGGTCTTTTTCAGTTATGAGTTCAGACATTACCCAACCCCTGAGGTCATATCATCGATCCACACATCTCTTCTTAGATGGTACCACGTGGACGGTGAGATCTCTACATGTATTAGGGTTTAGTTGGGTAATAAAATGCTATTGACGCGATTACATTCCTCTTTCCAGTTATCATTTTCATCGTTATTTCCATAGAACTTAACAGAGAGGTTCGATTCTAATCATATCTGGACTCGACTTTTCTTGGGTAATAATAATTTCATTTTGGCTTGCATTGTTTGTCTTTTTCTTATTACGGTAGAGACGAGAATGGTTCTTCCATTTCTCTGAATCAAAGTTTTTAATTTGCATCAATTCGATACAGTCATTTCGGAACGTATCCCACATTTTCGTTTCTTATTCCATATCTAAGCTAAATTTTCAGTTATTATTATTGTTAAAATGTAAACTTTCCTTTCTAATTTGTTTTGTAATTTTTCTAATACGATTTATCATCTATTTCTTTTTTTTTTGAATTTTGTTTATTTGGAAAATTTTCACCGCAATTGGAATCGATTCTTTAGGGTCGATTTTCTAAGCTTGACTCATCGCTCAGTTGGAAATGGCTACAACGTTGTCGTTCCTCTATTCCCATTAACCCTCAGCTAACACCTTACTAGGTATTTATTTAATTTGGTATTACATTTGATCATTTTTCTTCTCTTTTGTAAAGAATTGAAATCATTTTATGCTACTAATTCCTTCCTCATTCTTACAGAGAGTTCCCCAACTTAATTATTGTACATGTTGTACGTTTTTCTCCCATTTTCACACAGTTCATATGTATTCTCTTTTTGTCTTAATAATTTTCAATTTTAAATACTTATTGATATTAGAATATTAATTCTACCTATGTTTGTTTGTAGGTAAGGTTCTCCCCTTCGGTGGTTTTTCATTAGGAGAAAAAAAAATGTATTTATTGCCTGGAATGATTTCTAATAATGCTTCTCACGTTGACACAAGTCGTTCGATAAGCCTCTTTCTCTTTTCCGTGATGGGAAATATATTTCCCAAGTGACTGTAGATTTATCTTTCTGGTTCGCATGATTATGAATAGTGACCCAAATCAATTTCTCGGGGAAAATTACACTTGTTGGTGTTGTAATTTATATGAACAGAACTCTAGAGATTTTTTTTTTTAAATCAATCTCTACATTAAAATTTTTCACTTATACTTTTGAGAAAATTTTTATTTCTTATTCTTATAATTTTCAGTTTCCAATATATATATATATATATATATATATATATATATATATATATATATATATAGGACACATTGATAATTTTTCGGTATGCCCTGAAATGTATAATTTTGTTACATTCATACAGATGTTTAATACTGTTAATTTTATACATTTTCCTGGTTTAAACAAATTTATATAGACATGGAATTTAGGAACAAAAATTCCTATTTCTCTCGATTTTATTCATAGGGTAGCTAAATTTATATCTTGTTTTACTAGGTGTATATGAAATACATCAATGTGTAAAAATTAATTTGTAGTAAGGTTTCTACATTATGTATCTCTTTTGACAACTATATAGAACATACAGCTGTGTATTAATTTATTATTTCTAGCTTTTCGCTTATTTCCGTATACATCGTTCAGGCTAAGAAGTGTTAATTAAAACTTCAACAGTAATTTCAACGTGTATTTTACCTAGAATATATAGGATTTTCATACTATGCATTCTTATAATATTTATGTAAACTGAAATCTTCGTTTATTTTTAACAGTACAATATATAGATCAGTATTATATTTTACCACTACCCATTTTGTTTTAACTTTCCATTTAATTGATCGATATATATCATAGACTAATTCCACTATAGATATATCAATGACATCTATCTTTCGGTTTATATTAGAAGTTGAATTCTTCAATTAATTATATCCTTACTGTACAGTAGAATTTATTTTTCTTGCACAAATATAATGAGTTCACAGAACTCTAGAATACAATTTCTTATTTTCTAAATAGCTCCTTCCTTGATATTTGAACTAAGATTTTCTTTTCATGATTATACACAGTTTAGTAAATCAGGTACATTAAGTCCAAATCTTAACTGAACTATTAGAAATTCTAAGTATGTTTTATGTTCATGTAATGGTACATTCTAGAAGCAGATTTATGTTACAATATTCAATATATATTATGGAAATAATATATATATATATATATATCCAGATTTAGACCATCTTCTGGTTTAGAGAATCTGGTTGATAATTTTCCATAATTTCTATTCCTACAACTATACTGATTTTGAAGGTTAATTTCTCCTACTGAAATCTGTTAAATGTGAGGAATGATAAAATCTCAGTAAAATTAATTCAAAATGGCAGCTACAACATTTTTCAATATTATATAACATAATCTATAGTAAAAATTCATAATACTACTTTGCATACCACTTTTTCCTATGACCAATCCTCCCAACCATAGAATTCCTCTATCTCCAGAATTCACCCCGGAGATGAGATCTTCTCTCAGAACAGACCAAACCCAATCTATTCTAGATCAGCTTACTTAAGCTATGTTTTCCCCAAATCATGTTTCTAATTCTGCATCCAAAATTTCAGGATGCTTTTATTCCTGTTTTCCTAGGCTTCCCTTAATGAGGGACTTTAAAGATGCTTTCTATTTTTCCATCTTTTTACCTCTTCCCAACTACTTTCCTCATCATTGGGGAAATTTAGATTTTTCCTCTTAAATCTAAATTAGAAATAATTCCTTTCAAGGCATTTTGAATGGTTTTGGGAAAGTCTTAGCCTTATCCATATCCTCATAGATTAGGCTTATGATCTCCAATCTCATTTCGTCATAGTACACACATTAATATTCCATTTATTTTCATTAATAATTATTTAAATAAAATTTAGACAATAATTATCCATTGGGGTCCACTCCCCTTTGGATTTTTGTTCAAATGTATAACTTAAAAAGCATAGAAACTAGGGGTGTTACAATTTTCCAAACCATGAATTTTTGGTAGTGCAGATGGGGGAATATTATGCATTTGTGCCACTCCTAGATCTTTGATAGGGAATTCAAAAGTAACATGGTTTTCCATTTCTTACCAAATCAAAATAGGTTCTCCATGTACTATTTAGAGACTCCTTCGTCGAATTTTCTTTCCAATTTATGAGTGAAATAGGTACATTGGAAGATTTATATTAGCCTCAAAACTCCTCATTGAAAAATTCCTTGAAATACCAATTCTCAGTTTTCAAGAAGTTAGTTGGTATATCATTTTAGCACATGGTTGAATAAATAGGGGGGTTATTACAACACCCAGGAAATGAAAAAAAAAATTAAAAATAATGTGGGAAAGAAGTAAACTAAAAGAATCAATTCTAAATAAATAAAATTAGAGAGAAATACTAAGTAAAGTGAAAACCAAACTACAACAGGTTACAAAGGTCAATCCCCTCAGCACCTTCCCATCAATGGTACCCAAATATTGGTCCTAATAAAAAGCCTAACATTTAACTTCCAATGCATGAGTTCGTAAACTTAGAGGTGTACTACTAGAAATGCTAGAGAGGGACTTCAACAACCTGCACTAGTAAATACAATGACACCACACCATTCTTGAAGTTGGAAAAATAAAATTACTTTGCAAATATTTAAAAAACAGGAACTTTCAAAATCCTACAAACAATCTTGATTTCTAAGGTAAAATTCTATGTTTATCTTCAGTATAGTTGTTGAAATATAAAGAATTGAGCCCTTTAAGATATCTTCCTTCTTAAAGATTTTCCTTCCTGCACTAAGATGTTACTGATGTACTCCTACAATCTTCTTGCACTAGTACAAGCACAAAACTTATGTGCAGGAAGTATCTTTTATACTTATATTTTTGATTTATGTCTATATGCAGGGGCTCTAAGCCTTAGGACTAGAGCACCTGCACCAAGTTTTCCAATTACCTTCACAAAAATAAAGAGTGTGTTAATTAAGGAGGAATTTTCGAAGGCAAACACAACTTTGAAATAGCTTCCAAAAGATTGCTTCAACCAAAATTATATTCTAAACAGGAAATGATTTCAAAAATCAAAATGAAACTTTCTTAAAAAATAAAACTCTTTTATATAGCTACGAAAATTATATGATTGTGTAAACAGGACTCGCCCTGAGATAGTTGTGCATATAATATAGATCTACATTTTAATGTTTTAATTCAGAAGGTTCATTTAGTAATTAATCACAAAACCCAATCCTTTCTTCAAAGGTGTTTAGTGCAAGCATAGATCTGTAAGTTACTATAGTGTTTATTCCATTTTCATCAAAGAATAATTAAATATTAAGTGAAACCTCAGATATTAATAACGCATTTGGTTTAGCAAAAAATATCAATGTTGCGGGAATGAATAAATATCTTTGAGAAAGGAAAGGGGTAAAAAAGAATTGCAAAAATGAGCTAAGGAAATCGACTTGCAGAACTGAAAATGCACTAGTAGAGGCAGCGTGCCTGTACCGATATTCCAGAAATAAAATCAAACATTACAAAGGAAATATTATGGATATTGGAATCAAACAATTCTAACGTTGCACACCATAGATCCGTAACACATCAACTGTAATGAAATCAAGTTTGTAACTTGTGAGGAGATCAAAATAAATAACAAATTCATGCTTGCAATTTTAAGTTAAATTAACATACCTTTAAAAGATAGAAGAATGAGAGGGAGAGTAAGCTAGGTTGGTTGGGCCCTAGCCAACCAAATCTCTTCCCTATTTAGGAAAATTTGAAACTCAGCTTCAGCAACGCATTAATATGGAAAAGGATGCAGAATTAAAATGACATGGCACAATCCCCTTCATTACATTTCAAAATCAACAAAGGTACATAGTGAATTCAAATCCATCCTAGAACAAGGGTGATATGAGAAAAATTATAGTTCACTAAAATCATAGCAACTTTGTTATGGCATCCTCCCCCTCCTACATGCATAAATCTTTCTTTTATAATGTTTACATGATAATCAAACAAGTCATTCCTTTGCAAAAATCACGGGCATTGAATCCCGACATATTCTAATTAAATAAAATATCAGTACAACCATTCGTTTATGAAAAGAATAAATATTTAATACGAATTTTCCAAATCTAGGGATTTTCTAGAATTCTAGGAAATTTAGTAATTTTTGCAAACTACCTCCAAAGCCCCCTTTGTATATCTTCAACCATTAAGAATTTTGGAAAAATTCCAATGTATTACTCAATTTTCTATTCCAGGAAAAAAAACCATGTTTCTAAATTTTGAGATTCACAACGATCGGCTCGGAAATCAAGGAAGAAATCGGATGTCTGGAAACAACTAGCTAGAATTCTGGAAAAAAAATTTCTTTTATAAAAGTGCTTCAAAGAGCCGTTCATAAATTTTGGAATAATAATAATCTCAGGAAACAGTTTCGGGTCTAGGAAAGTAGTTATATTTTTGAAAAACCCATTTTCTTGTATTTCCGTAATTCGCCTCCATTTGCATGAAAAAAAAAACTCGAACTTGGTCATTTAGAAATTATGTGGATTTTGAGTAAACTTATTAATTCGGAATGATGGTGTAGGAATGTTGGTGCAAGAATCCTACTGGTACTAGTGCAATAATGTGTGGTGCAGGAACTTGGCCTCTATTAGAATAGGCATAAAATCAACTCTATAAACCTGCAAACACACAAGTTGTTATTAATAAGATATTTAATGTTCAAAACTAGTTAAAACAAGGGAATAGAAAATAATTACTTATTATATCAAAGAATGTACAAAACTACGAAAATAACTTTTCAAGCTAAACAAAATCATGAGGAATTTCGAGTAAAAGGTGTTATAAATAAAGGGAAAAAAAAGACCCAACAATATATTCAATTCTGTCATCACTCTCGTCAATTTATCAGTTGGGTCATCATAATCGGGATGTATTAAATAGTACATACATGAGTATCTATTTTATGTTGTAAATTGGAATTCATTTCTTTCAGGGTAGCTACTTCGTTATTTCTTTGCAAATGTTAATTTGTCAATATTTCCCTCTCTTTCTCCACTTGAGCTACTTCTAGAGTGATAATATGTTCCATGGAAGGAAACTTGATCTTCTTTCTTAATATTTGAATTTCATTTTCTGCTCCCTATAGGATTTTTTGAACAACATTTTTGACTTGGATTTACACCAATTTTGAAAATAAGCTTCTTTTATTTTTCATTATATGTGAGTAAATCATTGAAATTGGATTTCTCCAACTTCAATTGATTCACAACTTTTCCCAATAAATCCTCAGTCTTACGAATTTTGGAAAATGACCCCTGTCTTTGTCAATTTCCCATGATAGGTAAAAAAACCATGTTTCAAAATTTCAATATTCAAATAATCGACATGGAAATCGAGGAGGAAATCAACTGTCTCGAAACTGCTGGCTAGAATTCTGGGAAAAACAAGTCTTTTTTTATAAAAGTGCTTCAAATACATGTGGATAACTTTTGGAATCCTTTGAATCTCAGGAAATGGTTTCAGTTCTCGCTAATTAGTTATATTTTTGAAAAACCCATTTGCTTGTATTTATGTAATTCACGTCCATTTGCATGAAAACCGAGGTCAAAATTGGCCATTTAGAAATTATGCGGATTTTGAGCAGACTTATTAATTTGCAATGCTGGTGTCGGAATGCTATTGCAGGAATTCTACTGGTACTAGTGTAAGAATGTGTGGTGTGGGAACTTGGCCTCTATTATAATAGGCATATAATCAACTCTATAAACCTACAAACACAAAAGTTCTTATTAATGATGCCTTTAATGTTCAAATCTCGTTAAAACAAAGGAATACAAAATATTTACTTATTATCTCCTAGAATGTACAAAACTACGACAATAACTATTCAAGATAAAAAAAACCATGAGGGACTTCGAGTAAAAGGTGATATAAAGAAAGGAAAAATAGAGGCCCAACATCCCTGTATGTTGACCTTATTGCATGTGCTCATGCAAGGAAATTATTTTTTGTATTGTCACCCCCGTCCAAAAACGTGATTAAAAAATTTATGGACACTCGTAATAATGTTCCTGCAATTCTGTGTGACCAATATTTCCTTCACTAGATAGAGCTTGTTACAAAAACATAGTGTCTAATGGAATCTTTGTTTATTTAGACGGATTTCAAGAAAGTATAACACAAATGTTTCCATGGGAATACAAAATTGCAATGATGGTGTTATTATTGAATAAAATAGAAAAAATATTAAAATTTCCATAAAAATTTCAGAGGCATCCTTGATCAGAAGATTTAATTTAATATCTTCATTGTAAATGTGAGTGACATTATTTGAAATCCATGGTGTTAAAGGTAGTCATAATAATACTTTCCCATAGTGACAATATTACCAGTATCCACATATAGTTGAAGCTTCTCTTTTCTAGGGAAGGTGAGGTGCCTTCACTAAGGGTCCCACATCCATAAAAAAAAATTGTTCCAAAAAGATAGAACTCCAAGGCATAACACCAGAAGGATCTTAAAGCCATTCTCAAAGAGATAAGATAATGAATTCAGGAATACAAAAAAAAACAAAGTAAATCATCCTGTAAAGTTAACTCTAATGCCATAGGGATGGCCCTACTGAAAACAAGCATCAATAGCCTTGACATGGTTGCATTTTAACCCACAAAATTCTTGTGTCCCAACAATTAGATATAGATTCAGAGTTGTTTGAAAATAATTTACATTGGTTTTGAAATAAAATGAATGCCATTGTCCTGGATTGGTAACTAGCGAATGACAGTTCCATTCACAGGAACCAACAAGAAAGACCAAGTCGGCTCGTGATGAGACCTCTTCTCCTTCATATTTTCAAATGAAATCCATTACCCTAGCTTTGTAACTAGTAGTGGTAATGTCGTTATTATTAGGACCCATGAACATGGTAGGTCAGCTCGTAATGAGACCTACTATCCATCAATTAATCTTATATTCTAAAAAAACAATAATTATAATCAACCTTAAATAGGTTACTTAATATTTGGGGAGGTGATTCTTCTCCTTAAGTGTACAGGATGTCGTGAAAAGCTTTTAATTACTAATATTTACTGGTTGGTCCTTCTACCCTGAAGACTCATTTTAAATAAAACATCCTAGATAATGACTAAAAAGTTCCTCAAATTCATCATGTCAGGATTCTTGTGAAAACTTGTTATAGTTTGGTATGTGTGGTCCACTGGTGGAATATTCTCATCAATACCTTCAAAGAGGGTGTTAAAAATAAAATCTATATGATATTTACTGGTCAATAATCAAAGTCACTTTATAAAATATGAGCCATTAAAAGTGAGTTTCTTCTGACAATTCTTACAACGAGAGTGCATAATAATATAAATTTAACAAGTTGTACTTTAGGGAATCACGATTTCAAGAGTGTTGTTATTAAAATTTATTTCAGATGGCATCTTTATTCATTACCCTACCCTATTTTAAAAAGAGGAATATCCCTTTTAAGTGTAGGCATACTTACAATGTAGCCATGTATTCAACATAATGCTAAATATACTCAGACTTAGTTTTAGAGAATAAACCTCGATACATACCAAAGTGTGAGAAACAATTGCTTTGATTGATATGGTACCAAGAGTTTCCAGTTAATGAGGGAATGTGGTGTGATAACAATTGTGTGAAACCAATTGTTTGATGATTCTCCAACTCATACAAATATTATATAGCTTGATTTTTTCTCTCTTCTGATTGACAAGGATGGTTAAGGGAAATTATAGGATTTTCTTCTTAGTGAGATTCAACAATGGTCTCCCAATGAGTTCCAATTATAGATTTCTCCTTTAATGGTTTATGGATTAGATTTTCTTCCTCAGGTAAATTTTGTGTGGTAATAGGGGAAGTTTCTGGATTCACTCCTCTTGCCTCTTTAACTTAGATATGATATTACATTCCGCAAGGGAGTGAGTAGGAAAAATAGGTGTTTTAAATTGATGTACAATTTGATAATAAGAATTAGGATTTGGTTGAACAGATGATTGGGACCATAGAGAAGGATAACGTGGTGGTGCATTGTACATGAATTGTAACTATTGTGGCATAGGTAATGGAGTTTTCATGGGGAATCTCCCTAGAGAAGAGGCACCAATCCATCCTTTAGGTTGTGGGAATATATGACACGAGGGAGAGTTTGAATGTGGCCATAGGGTGGGGTGTTGAATAAGAGGAGGATTATAAGTTTTCCATGGAACTTTAGGGTTGTGGATGTGTTGAAGAAACTGTGTGGGGAAAAATACTGAGAAGGGGGGGGGGGGAGGGGGGGGGTGAATCAATATTTAGAGCTGACTGAAAATTTTTTACTTTTTCTTTGTCTTAAAACCATACACTACTTTACTGAACCCAACTCGCATATACACGTGGATATCCTTAAGAAAAATTGCGTATGTCCAGAGATCTTATTATGCATTTAATTCTTTACTTAGATCATTGCATCATTCATTCATCAGATGTTTAGTAAGTAGTAAGCATGTGCAGTAATAACAGAATAAACCATCACACATAAAAAACACACATGAACACTAGTATTTAAGGTGGAAACCCAATTCGAGAGAAAACCACTGCTGCTGTCGTCTCTGTCTTCAATATTTATTATAAAGAAAACTTCTTACAATTTTGTACTGGCGTAGACTCATACCAGCACGCAGGCACCCACTTGCAGAAGGTTGCAACCTTCTCTCGTTCTCCAGCCACTACTGGAAGGGAGCTCCAACCCCCTCACTAAAGGGTTTGACCCTCAGCACCACCATGGACCACGTTTCATCAATTTTCATATTGGATCCTGTTAGACTCGGTCCTGTCAGTCCCTTGTCAGAATCAAATTCTCCAAAGTTCATTTCTCGTCATTTGCAGTCATTGGTGTTACTGTGGTCCAGAAAAGAGTCATTTCAGAGTCAAGGTCTTATAGTTGGTCTTCAAACATGTCGAATGATGCCTACAGGCTAGAAGAAGGTTCAGTGAGTTTCTATTTCAAGATGGTTATCAATGCGAGATTGATTCTTCTTCAAAACCCTGTTTTGAAGAAGAAATCGTTAAAATGTGTTTTCAAATATGTAATTATTGAAGTTTTTCAGTCTTCAAGAGTTCAGAGGTAGCCTTGGTTATCCTTTGCTAGGATATGCCACCAACCCTGCAAAAGAGTGACAAGATTCATCATCAGCGCAAAAGTTAGTGGAAACTAAGAACAAAATATGTGTTAAAGGTGAGAGTTCACTGTGTGTTATCATTGCGTGCGGCGCATATAATGTGCGCGGCGCACAGGGCAAAGTTAGTCAGTGTATTTTTGTGTGGGTGTGGCACACCAAACCAGCGCGACGCACTGGGAGTGCGCACGGCGCGTTGAGCCTGTCAGCACAAATTTCATCACCGCTCTGCGATTTTTTGAATTCAAACAATCTTTCCGCTCCAAGTGTATTGGCCTGCAGTGCACATGTAGAGAAGGGTGATATAGTGGCAGTTTCTGTTGCTGTGGAACGTCCTGATCTGGCTGGGACTTGAGCTTTAATAATTTTACAGGAGGAATTCCAGATTCACTTCAAAATTTGAGTACTCTAACATTTTTAGATCTATATTACAACAAGTTTTCAGGAGCTCTTCCAGGATGGCTGAATAGTTTGACAGTGAATCTGGTAGGAAATTACTTTGCAACAAATGAAACAGATAATAGATTTCCTGGGAGAGGATTAGGTTGCCTCCAAATGACCTTTCCTTGCAATGGAGCTCCACTTTATTCTTGTTTTGCTATAAATTGTAGAGGCGGAGAAAAGATTTTTGCTATCGGAGGTGATTTTGAGCCGGACACCGAATCACTTGATAATACACCATTTTATGTCAGCAATACACAGAAGTGGGGAATGAGTAATGCTGGACATTTTTTGGACAATAGTAATGCAACTTATGCAGCAACCAATCTCTCTCAATTTACGAAGACATTAAACTCAGAGCTATACCAGACAGCACAGTTATCTCCCAGCTCACTTCGATACTATGGACCATATACAGTAAAACTACATTTTGCAGAGATACAGATTGCAAATTCAAATAGTTGAAAGAGTGTTGGAAAGACCGTTGTAATTATCTCATGATAGAAGCAGTTGAGAACTATATGCCTCAGACCATTGTAATTGACGAAATTGGAACAGAGTTTGAAACCTTGGCTGCCAGTACGATTGCTCAACGTGGAGAAGCAGCAAGTTGGAAACCAGCAGCAGGCACCATTGCTACGTGATCAAGTCCCACAACAACAGGTCCAACATCGAAAGTTACAGCAGTCACTTTTGAAGACAGGCAAAAATGGTCTCTCCAAGACACCTGATCGGACCAAAAGAGATGAACGGAGCGTGGACTATTTTTTTGAAATCATGTATTCACTTGCCATTTCAAATTTTCGTTAGAGGGAGATGTTTTCAAGTGCAAAGGTGTTGATAAACTATACACATGGACGGAATATAATTGTCTCTAGTGGAGCTTCCCATGTAAATGAACTGAGAGGCCCTAATGATGTTGCCAATATGTCTACACTGTTTGGTCTATCAAAGGAGCATGCCCGGGCAGCTGTTTCAAAAAACTGCAGGACTATAATTCATCATGGATTACCTCGTAAAAAGTGTTACAAGTCAGCAATTCAAGTAGAGAACCATTTACCTGATGGTATCTTTGGTTCAGAAAAATCCTGGTTTAATGTATCAGAAGTTTGGGATCCTATTTCAAGTGGGGATGGGGATCTCATTCTAAAAAAAAAATTGGTTCAAAATGGGCAGCCTAATGATAAACAAGGTCCCTCATCTAGGGCAAAGAAGAGGCGTCGAGCATCTTCTAGTCAGAACACAAGTGTTTTAGTAAATAATGACAACAAAAGGATGGGATTAAATGCAAGAACATCTACTTGTGGGCTTCAGCTAAACAATTCCACTCTGCACACAGCCAACGTGGCAAAGAAGAGCACAGATGTAACTATTTCAGATGGTGACACAGTCATGGAAGAACTGAAGTCTAGAATGAAAAATATGAGTATACCACATACTATTCCATATGGTGTTCACACATTTAATATTCCTGATGATGTGGAATTTTTGGCAGTTAATAACAGCGGACATCAGTTAGTGTCTAATGGAGTTACATATAAGTCAAGTACAGATCAATGTGTGACTCAGCAGTCATCTATAGCGAATTTTAATGTTGATATTGATCCAATAAATGGTACTGGTATTAAATCTCCACGCCTATCATTCAATTGTGATAAGGGTCATACTGATGCTTTGCGGGTGTGCAATGAAAATTTATTACCATCTCATGAAATCACTAGCCTAGTTGGTATTAGACGTGATAATATTTGTAATAGTAACACACAGATAATGCTTCCGGATTCAAAAACACATGATAGCACCATTGGAAGTGTGATGGAGCAAGTGATTCAGGTTTCAGGTTTTGGCATGCATGTGGATGGCTTAGAATCCAGAGAAAATAGGATTCTTTTCACAGAACCAAGCATACTCCAAGGATATTCGATTGCAAATGATGATTTAATGGACACAACAATGTCAGCAATGAGTGCCGAGGAGCTAACTGCAGTTTGTAGTAATGGTGCTTTAGAGACAGAATTTCCAAATTGTATATGATGCAATTGGTACATTTGCAGATGCTGTTGGAGGCAAGATTAATCAGGCTAAATATCTTGAGATTTTGATGCCACCACTCGATAAATGTAGAAGTAAAAGGTCAAAGACCTAAAATTTAAATTGGAACGTAGATATCCACCATGGCAGAAAGATAGGTTCGATTTCCTATTTTGGTCCTCAGTTTCGATTTCAAAGGGATTTACATCTACGAATGCCACCTCTTCATTGGTCATAAACAGATTACATGTTGTACGCTGCTCTCTCTTTAGAACAAATAGATGACTCTTTCTATTCTTGTAATTTTAATTGAAACAACTCCCTATTTTTCACCGATCTTTAGGGAAACGTTGTTCTGTTTTATTTAATGTATTAAAAATCATTTGTAAAGGGAGAGAGTTTTGGGAAACATAAGGGAGATAACAGAGAGCTTCATTGTACAGCTTTGACAAAGGAACAATGGAAGGATGCAGCTCTGGTTCATAAGATCCCTGTGGTGTGAGTTTAGCGAATGTTTTTTCTTTTTGTCTCATATGTATCTCGTTATGTTTTTCATTTCATTCATAATCGTTTCAAGCTGAAAGCTTTTGCAGTAAGAGAGGTAGAATCCAATTTGTTGCTCTGCCTTGGGAAGCATTCAGGATTTGTGTATTTTCTTCTTTTGGAAAGGATTCATTGTTTAATGCCATTTTCAACTTTCTTCAACAGTCTTTACATTCCACATTATTTCAAATTTAATTGTTGAACTTTACTCCTATCTTGCCTTATGGAATAATCTGTGCCTTTGATTAAATCTCTGCTCTTGCTGTCTTTGCCCCATACAGCCCAGAAAAGTCAGTCATTTATTAAAAACCTCATTCATATCTATTTACTAGCCTAAAATCAGTTCCCATTTTAAGTCATCTCGCACCCTATTGCTCATTTTATCGAGATTGACTGGAGAGAGCCCTCTCCTGTCCTCGTAGGGCTAGCTACGAGGCTGAGCTTGGTTTGATGTTGCCTTGAGTTTTACCTTATTTCAGCCTAGGGTAGACTCGAGCACTAACATAGTGGCGACCATACTGGGGAAGATGGTTTGCTGTTGATGTGACATTCGACTTGAATATTGTCTTGCCCCAGTACATGAAATCAAGTTGCAGATCTGATGCTGATGGTGGACAGTAGTCAAACACCTGAAGGCTAAAAAATTCACCTGGCGACTCCAACTCGATCCAGAGATTCCAGTGCTCGCTGATACACTCATGCAATGGTAGGGTATGTGGCTAACCCTGCTCTTTGTGAAGTTGTAAAAGAGGTTAGAGATCAGTTAACAGATTTTGAAATTGATGAAATATTTTTTAGTGTCGTGCTTCAATGTTTGAAATCTCCGAAGTTTCCTCTTGAAGCTAAAACTGGTGTCTGCGAGTTAGTTTTTGAAAGGTTTGAGAAGGAGATTCAGTATTTGAATGATCAAATCCAATCATATGAATTCCGAGATCCCAAAAAGTTTTTGGAAACTCTCCCTCCTTCAAAACAAGAAAAAATTGAGCTGCCTATAGATGTTTGCATTGACAGTGTGCAGCTGGAGGTATGTATGGCAGAGTTGGGGCAGCAAACAGAGTTTGGATTTTGCGATCCTATTGCAATGTACATGGAAGTGTTTTTCAGTTTAACTGATAAATCAAACTGTCTTTTACATGACCAGACTCATTATGCGCATGTATGGCTGCCAGCAATTACATCTGTGTCCTGGTGGAAGCACTCTCAAGCATCATCCTTCTCACATTTACTTGAATGGTTGATCTAGCATTACAACATCACTTGATCTATTGGCTCTGCAGCAAAGTAGGGTAGATTTTGTGAATAAATAAGCAGCTAAAGGGAAGCATCTTGTTCCAGTTTCATTGCAGCTTCGGTTTGAAGTTTGTTAAGTCAGTTTTTCAGTTATTTCAGTCTTGAGATCGAATCAGTTTGAGTTCAGTTTCAGTTTAAAAATTGAGTCAAGAGTCGTGTCGATTTTTCAAATAATGAACTCCATAAGCCCAATGGATGGAGGCACTATCTGCTCTCCCAAAGATCTGCAGTTCTTGGCACCTCCAAGAAGCGGCAGCTTCCATCCCCATTGGAGCCAATGTTAGACTCGGTCCTGTCAATCCCTTGTCAGAATCAAATTCTCCAAAGTTCATTTCTCGTCATTTGTAGTCATTGGTGTTATTGTGGTCTAGAAAAGAGTCATTTCAGAGTCAAGGTCTTATATTTGGTCTTCAAACATGTCGAATGATGCCTACAGGCTAGAAGAAGGTTCAGTGAGTTTCTATTTCAAGATGGTTATCAATGCGAGAATGATTCTTCTTCAAAACCCTGTTTTGAAGAAGAAATCGTTAAAATGTGTTTTCAAATATGTAATTATTGAAGTTTTTCAGTCTTGAATATTTCAGAGGTAGCCTTGGTTATCCTTTTCTATGGTATGCCACCAACCCTGCAAAAGAGTGACAAGATTCATCATCAGCGCCAAAGTCAGTGGAAACTAAGAACGGAATATGTGTTAAAGGTGAGAGTTCACTGTGTGTTATCATTGCGCGCGGCGCATATAATGCACGCGGCGCACAGGGAAAAGTTAGTCAGTGTATTTTTGTGTGGGCGCAGCGCACCAAACCAGCATGGCGCACTGGGAGTGCACGCGGCGCGTTGAGCCTGTCAGCACAAATTTCATTACCGCTCTGAGATTTTTCGAATTCAAACAATCCTTCCGCTCCAAGTGTATTGGCCTGCAGTGCACATGTAGAGAAGGGTGATATAGTAGCAGTTTCTATTGCTGTGGAACGTCCTGATCTGGCTGGGACTTGAGCTTTAATAATTTTACAGGAGGAATTCCAGATTCACTCCAAAATTTGAGTACTCTGACATTTTTAGATCTATCTTACAACCAGTTTTTAGGAGCTCTTCCAAGATGGCTGAACAGTTTGACAGTGAATCTGGTAGGAAATTACTTCGCAAAAAATGAAACAGATAATAGATTTCGTGGGAGAGGATTAGGTTGCCTCCAACGGACCTTTCCTTGCAATGGAGCTCCACGTTATTCTTAGTTTGCTATAAATTGTGGAGGCGGAGAAAATATTTTTGCTATCGGAGGTGCTTTTGAGCCGGACAGCGAATCACTTGATAATATGTCATTTTATGTCAGCAATACACAGAAGTGGGGAATTAGTAATGGTGGATGTTTTTTGGACAATAGTAATGCAACTTATACAGCAACCAATCTCTCTCAATTTACGAAGACATTAAACTCAGAGCTATACCAGACAGCACACTTATCTCCCAGCTCACTTCGATACTATGGACCATATACAATAAAACTACATTTTGCAGAGATACAGATTGCAAATTCAAATAGTTGAAAGAGTGTTGGAAAGAACACTGTAATTAGCTCATGATAGAAGTAGTTGAGAACTATATGCCTCAGACCATTGTAATTGACGAAATTGGAAAAGAGTTTGAAACCTTGGCTGCTAGTACGATTGCTCAACGTGGAGAAGCAGCAAGTTGGAAACCAGCAGCAGGCACCATTGCTACGTGTTCAAGTCCCACAACAACAGGTCCAACATCAACAGTTACAACAGTCACTTTTGAAGAAAGGCGAAAATGGTCTCTTCAAGACACCTGATCGGACCAAAAGAGATGAATGGAGCATGGACTATTTTTTTTAAATCATGTATTCACCTACCATTTCAAATTTTCGTTCAAGGCAGATGTTTTCAAGTGCAAAGGTGTTGATAAAATATACACATGGATGGAATATAATTGTCTCTAGTGGAGTTTCCCGTGTAAATGAACTGAGAGGCCCTAATGATGTTGCCAATATGTCTACACTGTTTGGTCTATCAATGGAGCATGCCCGGGCAGCTGTTTCTAAAAACTGCAGGACTGTAATTCATCATGGATTAACTCGTAAAAAGTGTTACAAGTCAGCAATTCAAGTAGAGAACCATTTACCTGATGGTATCTTTGGTTCAGACAAAGGCTGGTTTAATGTATCAGAAGTTTGGGATCCTATTTCAAGTGGGTATGGGGATCTCGTTCTAAAAACAAATTTGGTTCAAAATGGGCAGCCTAATGATAAAAAGGGTCCCTCATCTAGGGCAAAGAAGAGGCATCGAGCATCTTCTAGTCAGAACACAGGTGTTTTAGTACATAATGACAAAAAAAGGATGGGACTAAATGCAAGAAAATCTACTTATGGGCTTCAGCTAAAAAATTCCACTCTGCACATAGCCAACATGGCAAAGAAGAGCACAGATGTAACTATTTTAGATGGTGACACAGTCATGGAAGAACTGAAGTCTAGAATGAAAAATATGAGTATACCCCATACTATTCCATATGGTGTTCACACATTTAATATTCCTGATGATGTGGAATTTTTGGCAGTTAATAACAGCGGACACCAGTTAGTGTCTAATGGAGTTACATATAAGTCAAGTACAGATCAATGTGTGACTCAGCAGTCATCTATAGCGAATTGTAATGCTGATATTGATCCAGTAAATGGTACTGGTATTAAATCTCCAGGCCTATCATTCAATTGTGATAAGGGTCATACTGATGCTTTGAGGGTGTGCAATGACAATTTATTACCGTCTCATGAAATCACTAGCCTAGTTGGTATTAGACGTGATAATATTTGTAATAGTAACAAACAGATAAAGCTTCCGGAGTCAAAAACACATGATAGCACCATTGGCAGTAGGATGGAGCAAGTGATTTAGGTTTCAGGTTTTGGCATGCATGTGGATGGCTTAGAATCCAAAGAAAATAGGATGCTTTTCTCAGAACCAAGCATACTCCAAGGAGATTCGATTGCAGATGATGCTTTAATGGACACAACAATGTCAGAAATGAGTGCCGAGGAGGTAACTGCAGTTTGTAGTAATGGGTCTTCAGAGACGGAATTTCCAAATTGTATATGATGCAATTGGTACATTTGCAGATGCTGTTGGAGGCGACCTTAATCAGGCTAAATATCTTGAGATTCTGATGCCACCACTCAATAAATGTAAAAGTAAAAAGTCAAAGACCTAAAACTTAAATTGGAACGTAGATATCCACCATGGCAGAAAGATAGGTTCGATTGCCTATTTTGGTCCTCAGTTTCGATTTCAAAGGGATTTACATCTACGAATGCCACCTCTTCATTGGCCATAAACAGATTACATGTTGTACGCTGCTCTCTCTTTAGAAAAAATAGATGAGTCTTTCTATTCTTGTAATTTTAATTGAAACAGCTCCCTATTTTTCACCGATCTTTAGGGGAATGCTATTCTATTTTATTTAATGTATTGAAAATCATTTGTAAAGGGAGAGATTTGTGGGAAACATAAGGGAGATAACAGAGAGCTTCATTGTATAGCTTTGACAGAGGAATAATGGAAGGATGCAGCTCTGGTTCATAAGATCCCTGTGGTGTGAGTTTAGTGAATGCTTTTTCTTTTTGTCTCATATGTATCTCGTTATGTTTTTCATTTCATTCATAATCGTTTCAAGCTGAAAGCTTTTGCAGTAAGAGAGGTAGAATCCAATTTGTTGCTCTGCCTTGGGAAGCGTTCAGGATTTGTGTATTTTCTTCTGTTGGAAAGGATTCATTATTTAATGCCCTTTTCCACTTTCTTCAACAGTCTTTACATTCCACATTATTTCAAATTTAATTGTTAAACTTCACTCCTATATTACCTTATGGAATAATCTGTGCCTTTTATTAAATCTATGCTCTTGCTGTCTTTGCCCCATACAGCCCAGAAAAACCAGTCATTTATTAAAAACCTCATTCATATCTATTTACTAGCCTAAAACCAGTTCCCATTTTAAGTCATCTCGCACCCTATTGCTCATTTTATCGAGATTTACTGGAGAGAGCCCTCTCCTGTCCTCTTAGGGCTAGCTATGAGGCTGAGCTTGGTTTGATGTTGCCTCGAGTTTTGCCTTATTTCCAGCCTAGGTAGATTCGAGCGCCTACCGCATCCCACAAATGGCCACACAACATACCTTGTAGGCTACTTTTCATCAGATCTTTAGACTGCACCCACTCCATACATCAAAGTAAAACTTATAACTCCATCAACCAATCAACCAACAACTTTATCTTCAATCAACATAATCAACAACATATTCAACATTCAAACAACCTAGAACTGTCTGAATACATCATTGAAAGATAGCAGTAAAACAGCAAAATAGATCAAACATTTCATTCCACACACTTCAGAAAAACCCTAGATTCCATACGTTCTTTTACTTCACTAAACCTGCATATATACGCACTTTCACAGAGACAAACCTACGTATACGCATTTTTTATGAAATAAACATGCGTATATATGTGCTTTTTCTGATATGAGCATGCGTATAGATCTGTAACTTTTCAGAACTATGCAGCTCTTTAGAATAGATAACTCAGATTTGACCCTTTACTTCAGCAAAGATTCGCCATATCACAGATCTAAACATTCCATAACCAGATCTAGAAAATACATGGTCATTTCAGATCTAGAGATCCCTCTTCATCATATTAATTTAGATCAATCAATAAAATGTTACCCATTTCATGTAGAAATCCTTCAGAGTGAAGTATTCATTAAAACCCAGACTTCAGAATAGATATGCAGATACAAACTCAACCCTGAACAGACATTGATTCAAATAGCATACACTACTCTTCGTCACTGAAGTTGCGTACACACGCACTTTCCTGCACATTAACCCACGTATACTTTTGTGTATTTTATACTTCAAAAATCCTAACTTCCATACACGCTTTTCATTAAGAGAACCTGCGTATATACGTGCTTTTGTTGAAACCAACTAGCGTATAGATCTGTAAAAAGTAAATTTTGCAGAACAGACCAGATCTATAAGACTTACCCAGATTTATTCAATTTATTCGGCAAACTTGCGCTAGTTCTTCATCATTCCTTCAGTAGGTTATTCTGGAGATTCATCATCATCAGATCTAGAGATCTTGAACCATCATTATATCCATGGGTGCATCATAGATTTAGATCTATCAATTAAGAATAGAGTTCATCCATGCAGATATTCCTTAGAGAAATTTATTCATTAACAACCCTTACACATGCACACACTTGCACTATTATCTTCTTCTCCTTATATAGATTTCGCCTTTGTCAACACCATGAGTCAAAACCACTCAACCATTGATGGTATTCCTGGACAGGATCAAATAGATAATCCAACGCTCAATACAGTGGGCCAATACCATGGTAATGTCCACTAGTTTTATAAATTTATAGCATAACAGTATACGCTACTTTGGTACGTACTTTCTCTGAATGCGCATATACGCTACTTTGCCTTTACAAACCGTATGCTTTGTGACATATCTTGTTCATCATTACTCCGGCACTTATGGCACTTACCTGAATTATGTCACATCTGAACTAATCTATAGCTACATCATCCTTACATATTTAACACATACGTTGCTTTTTATAGGAAACTCGTCAAGTAGGTTTCCATCAAGATAACTTCATCATGGCTTCCATCAAGGACAACACATTGCATCAGGCTACAAAACATCCCTTGGACTTGATGGCAACCACGATGGTGTTTGATCACAACAGATAGATACATTAAGCATAATGATATTCTCCCCCTATTCAAACACCATGTCACTCTCCCCCTTTGAAATCAAGGGCAAAGGGCGGATCAAAAACCAACACAAGGTTTTTCTGCTCATGTAGAAAGAAGAGCGCTGTAGATCTGATGTGCACTGAAGTTACCATGCTTGCTCCCCCTGAGTTCATGCTGAATCTTCAAACATATTTTCAATGAAGTGCATGACTGTATGAACTTTCCTATCACCAAGGACTCATACTTAAATCAATGATCCAACCAAGTGGATTTACATATGTGACTCAAGTACCCAACCAAGTGGGTTTACACATTTTGACTCAATTACCCAAGCAAGTGGGTTTACAAATTTGAAGAAGTCCTTACATGACTGAATATAAGAATTTACATCATAGGTATAACCTTTTCATAAAAATATAGAAATAACTTATACAATCAAGACCAAAGATTCTCAAGCATGAGATCAGACCACAACAAATAATTATAATGCCAACAATTCATCCTTTCCATATGACCAAAGCTCCCCCTTAGCTTGTGCATCCTGAACACTTTCAACAGCAAATCATCAAGGCATCTTCATCAGAAGCATTAGAGAATGAAACAGAAATATGAGATCTGGAACATCACCAGAGATACCCAACAACACAGCAGCTGTGCTGAAGAATGCTGACCTAGAAAAAATTTTGCCAGCAAATACCCATACGCGGTTTTCTGTGAATAAACTCGCGTATATATGCGACTATCCTTCAGGCAATCCACGTATCCAATTTAATCTTTTGTATTTAAGTAGATCTGATCTTCTACATGGCAGAGACTACTCCCAGCTTCTGTCTGAGATATTCGAATGCTTCCCTGGGTAAAGGTTTGGTAAATATATTAGCAACTTGTTCTTTGGAGGAAACATACTCCAAATTCACCTTTTGTTCAAGCACTTGTTCACATAAGAAGTGATATTTGATAGGAATGTGCTTGGTCTTGGAATGCATAACATGATTCTTTGAGATACCGATGGCACTTGTATTATCACATATAATGGATATAGGCGGTGAACATTTGATTTGAATGTCTTGTAAAGTTTGCATCATCTAAAGAAGTTGTGTGCAACATGATTCGACAGCCACATATTCTGCTTCTGCTGTAAATAAGGCAATAGAGCTCTACTTTTTGCTGAACCATGATACTAATCGGGGCCCCATATAGAATGCACCTCCACTACTGCTCTTTATATCATCAACATTTCCAGCCCAATCTACATCGGTGTAAGCATGAAGAGTGAGATCAACATTCTTTGGATACCATAGTCCAAAGTCTTGAGTTCCTTGTAGATATTTGAACATTATCATGTACCTTAAGGTCCGACTCTTTTGGATTAGCTTGGAATCGTCCAACAATCCCAACTACATGCATAATGTCCGGGATCTAGTCCTGAGATAAAGTAGACTTGCAATCATGGATCTGTATTCTAGTTGATTTACTACGGGAGAATCATCATGAGAATTAAGGTTACACCCCGTTATCATTGGTGTACTTATAGGTTTTTAGTCTTCCATCCCATACTTTTTCAAAATTTTCTTGAGGTATTTTTCTTGAGATAAAAATATGTCATTTGTTGCTTGTTGCACTTGTAAGCCAAGAAAAAATGTTAGTTCCCCAAGTAAAGAAATTTCAAATTCTTGCTGCATAACAGAAGAAAATTTCTGACTCATAGACTCTTCATTACTTCCAAAAATGATATCATCAACACATACAACCACAATCAATAGTTTATCATTTTCGCCAGGTATAAATAAACATCAAAGTAATTCCCTTGAAAATCCTTGTTGATGAAGATATTTGTCAAGACGATAGTACCATGCCTTTGGAGCTTGTTTGAGACCATATAGAGCCTTTTTAAGTCTACAAACAATTTTTTCATCATTTCCCAAAATGAATCCTTCTGGTTGTTCTATATAAACTTATTCTTCTAGATCACCATTGAGAAAAGCAGATTTAACATCCATTTGATAAACTTTGATTTGTTGGAAGCTTGAAAAAGCAAGAAACATTCTTATGGCTTCAAGTTTAGCTATAGGAGCAAAAGTTGCTTCAAAGTCTATACCTTCTTGTTGAGCATACCCCTTGCAAACAAGTCTCGCTTTATTTCTTATAACATCCCCATTCTCATTTAACTTGTTTTTTAATATCCATTTAGTTCCAATGACATTTTTGTCATGAGGTCTTGGTACTAAGTCCCAAGTGTGATTCGTTTCAATTTGATCAATCTCTTCATTCATGGCTTGAATCCAAAATTCATCTTTGCTAGCTTGATTGACATCGTGTGGTTCAATAGTGGATAGAAATGCCAGATAGCTAGAAGATCCCACAAGAGTCCTTGTTTGTACACCTGATCCCTTTTCTCCCAAAATTTGAGATTCTGGATGATTCTTTTGAACATATCTGGATGGAGCTTTTTCAGATAAATCATCTTCGGGTTCTTCATTGGGTTGACTATCTATATCATTTCTATTTGATGTAGAAGGATATATGTCACCATCGTCTTCATCTGTTGTTTTTTTTTCTTCTTTTGGAGATGCAAGAGACTCATCAATAACAACATCAATACATTCAAAAATATTCCGAAGTCTTTTATTGTAACATTTATATGCTCTACTCCTAGAGGAGTAACCAAGAATTATTCCTTCATCTGCTCTGGGTTCAAACTTGCCAAGATTTTCATCATTATTTTTGATAAATCATTTTCTTCCAAAAACTCTAAAATACTTCACAGTGGGAGGATTACCATACCATAGTTCATATGGAGTTTTATCACTATTTATACGAACATGTGCCTTGTTAAGAATATTTACCGCTGTATGTGCTGCTTCTCCCCAAAATGTGTCAGGTGTTCGAGAATCATCAAGCATAGCTCTAGCCATTTGTTGAACTTTTCAATTCATTCTTTCTGCTACGCCATTTTGTTGTGGAGTGCCAGCTACAGTAAACTGTCTTTCTATGCCATGTTGTTCACAAAATTCAAGGAATTTATCTGATGTATATTCTCCTCCTCGATCAGATCTAAGACACTTGATTTTTAGATCTAATTCATTTTCAACCAGTGCTTTGAAGATTTGAAATTTCTTAAATGCTTCATATTTGTGTTTAATCAACCCAATCTAACACATTCTAGAGAAATCATCAATAAATAAGATATAGTATTGTTCACCACGTGGTGAGTTTTTCCTCACAGGTCCACATATGTCACTATGAATGAGTTCAAGAGGCTTACTTGATGATCCTTCCTTGGCATTAAATTGCACTCTGGTTTGATTATCGAATTGACAAGATTTGCATATGATACTTTTAGGTAGAGTAATATTGGGAAGATCACGAACAACTTTAAGTCTGCTTGATTTGTTGATTTGAGAGAAGCTTAGATGCCCCAAACTTCTCTACCATAGCTAGTTTTCTGAAGATTTGCTCAAGTAACATTGTTCTTTGCAGTTCTTCAATACATATAGGTTGCTTGGAGTTCTGTTTCCTTTTATAATTGTTTTACCTGTATCAAGATCATGTACCACACATTCTTTTGAACTAAAGACAACTTCAGTTCCTTGATCACACATTTGACTTACACTTAATAGGTTATTCTTTAATCCATCCACATACATGAAATTATTAGCTTTCACCTTTTCTTTTAGAAAAAAATACCCTTTTCCCTTAATGATAGCAGGAGTATCATTTCCAAATGTAACATTCTTTTCTTTTTCTAGAGCACTATATGCAAGAAGTTTTTTTTTGTCACTTTTCATGTGTTTTGAGCATCCACTATCAATGTACCATTTATTTTCTTCACCTTCTGCAAATAAAGCTATGCCATAATTTTCAACCTGTAATTCCTTCTTTTTCCACACTTTGGAGCTTGAAGGAAAATGCTCTTTTGGCTAGACTTTGCTCCTGCATTCAGATTCTTCATGGCCAAAGTTATTGCAATAAGCACATTCAACTTCATTTTGAAGAGGAGAAAAGTTGTTATATGTATTCTTCTTTGTTCCAATATCAATCCTTTTCTTTCTTTCTTCTCTTTTCATGATGGTTTTATATGAAACACATTGAATAGCTTTATGACCAAAATTGTGACATGAGAAACATTTCCCATTGAAGAAGAAATTTCTACGATCATGAAATCTTCTACTTGAATTTACCTGTTGATTGGTGTTTCTTTGAAAGGTATTCTTTTTAGTGTTCTTTGAATTGATATGATCATGCTTTACCTATAAATATTCGTTATTCCCTTACTGAGTGGCAAAATGTTGTATACTGGCTGTAGTTGCTTTTAGATAATTTGGTGTTGAAGCCTGAGAAGATTCTCCGATATATCCAAGACCTGTCTTTATAAGAGGAGAAAGTTGTACCTTGATAATCTCATCTAAGGTTTCAGATCCTTTAGAAAATCTAAGATTCAAAGTCTTTAATTTCTCAATTTCTTTTCTTAGACTTACTATTTCACATTCTAATTTCTCATTATATTTCTCGTTTTCTTCAAGCTGGGTTTTAAGAGTTTCTATGGATATTTTACTTTCTTCTAAGCATATTTTGAGTTGATTGATTTCATCAAGAAAATCATTGTCCTCTAAAGCATCCATAAAAGTATCTTTTTCTTCTCTAGATTCTTTTTCAAATTCCATGAGAAGTCTAAGATCTTGTTCACGTTCTTCCTCACTGTCAGATAACCCGTCACTGTCTTCATGAGTATAGTAACTTTTTCTAGTGCTAAACCGATTCTTATTCCTTCTTACTGCTTCCTTTCCTTTTTCATGTGTTTCTTTGTGAGGACACTTAGTAGCATAATGACCAACTCTTACACAAGCAAAAAATTTGAAAGGAAGCTTACCTCTGAACCCTCCTGTGCCAAGTTGGAGTTTCTTTACAAAATTCACCTCATCTTCTTCTGATATATACCCTGATCCTTCTGTCTCTTGTACTTCTTTTCATTTTGTAGAAGCTCTAAAGATGGCTTGTTTGACTTCAGATGGTCCTCCTCTTCTCATTTCACATGCAGTTAGTATGCCATGAAGTTGCACCATAGTAAGATTTTGAAGATCCTGCTTTTCTTCAAGAGAAAAAACTTTTGACTCAAATTTTTCCGTTAGTGATCTTAAAAATTTCTCAACCAAAGTAGATTCGGTTATTGTTTCTCCCAGATTTCTCACATGATTTACAATATCATCAAGACGTAAATATAAATTGGCAATGCTCTCCTCATTATGCATTTTTATATTCTCATATTGAATTTTGAGAGTTTGGAGTTTAGAACTTCTTACCTTTGCATCACCTTCATAACTTAGAATGTTTTTTTCCGATATTTCCTTTGCTGTATCCAGCTGCATGAATTTGACAAATTCTGATTCAGTTAGACTTCCCAATAGAGCATTAACCTCCTTTTCATTTTTTTCATAATTATTTCTTTTCGTTGAATCTGTTGGAACTGCGGCTAGATATTGATATCCTGCTTCAACAATAGCCCATACATCTGCTCCCAGAGACTGAAGATAGGATCTCATCCTTGTTTTCCAGAAGATTAAATTGTTTCTGTTGAAGAGCGGAGGCCTGATAGATGTTGTTCCATCTTCATTGCTCATCTTGATTGATCATCCTTCTAGCAGCTAATCTTTTTCAGAAGGACCTGCTCTGATACCAATTGTAGGGAAAAATACTGAGAAGGGGGGGGGGGCGTGAATCAGTATTTAGAGCTGACTGATTTTTTTTTTCTTTTTCTTTGTCTTAAAACCATACGCTACTTTACTGAACCCAACTCGCGTATACATGCAGATATCCTTAAGAAAACTTGCGTATGTCCAGAGATCTTATTATGCATTTAATTCTTTACTTATATCATTGCATCATTCATTCATCAGATGTTTAGTAAGCAGTAAGCATGTCAAGTAATAACATAATAAACCATCACACATAAGCAAAACACATGAACACCAGTATTTAATGTGGAAACCCAATTCGGGAGAAAACCACTGTTGCTGTCGTCTCTGTCTTCAATATTTATTATAAAGAAAACTTCTTACAATTTTGTACTGGCGCAGACTCATACCAGCACGCAGGCACCCACCTGCAGAAGGCTGCAACCTTCTCTCGTTCTCTAGCCACAACTGGAAGGGAGCTCCAACCCCCTCACTGAAGGCTTCGACCGTCAGCACCACCATGGACCACGTTTCATCAATTTTCATACTAGATCCAACAGATTCCACACAACATACCTTGTAGGCCACTTTTCATCAGATTTTCAGACTGGACCCACTCCATACATCAAATTGAAACTTATAACTCCATCAACCAATCAACCAACAACTTGATCTTAAATCAACATAATCAGCAGCATATTCAACATTCAAACAACCCAGAACTGTATGAATACATTAGTAAAATAGAAAAATAGATCAGACATTTCATTCCACACACTTTAGCAAAACCCTAGATTCCATACGCCCTGTTACTTCACTGAACCTGCGTATATATGTGCTTTCACATAGAAAAACCTGCATATACGCGCTTTTGCTAAAACTAACCGGCATATATACGCACTTTCGCTGAGATGAACATGCATATAGATCTATAAATTTTCAGAACTATGTAGCTCTTTAGAAAAGATAACTCAGATTTCACCCTTTACTTCAGTAAAGATTTGTCAGGTCACAGATCTAAACATTCCATAAAAATATCTAGAAAATACATAGATCTAGTGATCCCTCTTCATAATTTTCTTCATAGGTACATTATTAATTTAGATCAATCAATAAACTGTTACCCATTCCATGCAGAAATACTTCAGAGTGAGGTATTCATTAAAACCCAGACTTCAAAATAGATAGGCAAATACAAACTCAACCCTGAATAGACATTGATTCAAATAGCATACTCTACTTTGCTTTACTGAAGCCTCGTACATACGTGCTTTTCTACACATCAACCCACGTATACTTTTGTGTATTTTATTCTTCAAAAACCCTAACTGCCATATGTTGTTTTCATGAAGCGAACCCGTGTATATACGTGCTTTTGTTGAAACAAACTAGCGTATAGATCTGAAAAAGATAAACTTTGCAGAACATACCAGATCTATAAAATTACCCAGATTTCTTCAATTTCTTCATCAGAATTGCACCAAGTCTTCATCATTTCTTTTGCAGATCATCCTAGAGATTCATCATTTCTAGATCTAGAGATCTTGAACCTTCATCATATCCATAGGTGCATCATAGATTCAAATCTATTAGAGTTCAACCATGTAGATATCTCTTAAAGAGATTTGTTTATTAACAACCCTTACACATGCACACCCTTTCACTATGATCTTCTTCTGCTTATATAGATTTATCCTTTGCCAATACCAAGAGTCAAAACCGCTCAACTGCTGATGGTATTTCTGGATGGGATCAAATAGATAATCCAGCACTCAATACAGCGGGCCAATACCATGGTAATGTCCCTTGGTTTTATAAATTTAAAGCGTAAATAGGCATACGCTACTTGGTACGTACTTTTCCGCGTACATACGCTACTTTGCCTTTACAAACCCGTGTATGCTTTGTGACCTATCTTGTTCATCATTACTCTGGCACTTACTAGAATTCTTTTCTCTGTCACATCTGAACTAATATATAGCTACATCATCCTTACATATTTAATGCATAGGGTTATTTTCATAGGAAACTCATCAAGTAGGTTTCCATCAAGCATAACTTCATCAAGTAGGTTGCCATCAAGGACAACACATTGCATCATATTTCCAACAAACTGTTAGGGATAATAAATACTATTACAAGTATTAAATGATGATATTTTTTGACTTATAACTAACGGTCAATTTATTTCCTTAGTTGATTCCATAAGCACATGTTGAATCCATGATAGTGATGGAAAATAAATTGCTGAATGGCCCTCCTTGCACTGCTTCTGTTCTTCCTATAAATCATACAATTGTAAATTTAGACAAGATTTTGTAGCACCAATATTTGTAGTAGATTTCAAAAATTTAGAAAAACATTCTGGAGAATTATTACCAAGCTTGGAGATTCATCTTGAATAACTAATGCACAACTTACAAACATCATCATATGGTAAGCTAGAAACATCTACTCCTATAAGATTTAAAGATTATAAAAATTCATCTTTGATTCCTTTGAGAAGGAGTGTTTTCAAGGTCTCTTTTACCAAATTCTTATGTTTTTATTTTTGGAGGTTGTATCTAAATCGCTCCACAAAATCCTCCAAAATTTCATTTTTCCCCTGTTTTATCCCAAAAACATCTTCACTCACCTACAATATTCTTGGTATTTCTCCAAGAATACATTTTTCATGTCTTCGCATGTTTGAATGCAGTTCCCTCCAAGGCTCATAAATCATCAGAGAGCTGTTGCTTTTAGAGTGAGAGGAAGCACTTCCGACCTTTTAGCATTAGTACAATAACCATATCCTCTACAAAGTACTTCAAATTAAAATATGCATGTATCTGGGTATTCATTTTACAAACCATGAAATTTTGGTAGTGCAGATGGGGGAATACTATGCATTTGAGCCACTCCTGGGTCTTTGATAGGGAATTCAAAAGTAGGGATGTTTTCCATTTCTTACCAAATGAAAATAGGTTCTCCATATACTACTTAGAGACTCCTTCGTTGAATTTTATTTCTAATTGATAAGTGAAATAGGTACATTGGATGATTGATATTAGCCTCAAAACTCCTCATTGAAAAATTCCCTGAAATACGATTTCTCAGTTTTCAACAAGCTAGTTGGTATATCTTGTTACCACACGGTTGAATAAATAGAGGGGTTCTTACAACACGCGAGAAATGAAAAAAAAACTTAAAAATAATTCAGGAAAGAAACAAATTCAAAGGATCAATTCTAAAGAAATAAAATATGCGAGAAAAACTAAGTAGAGAGAAAACCAAACAAGAACAGGTTACTAAGGTCAATCCCCTCTGCATCTCCCTGAAAATGATGCGAAAATGTCGAGCATAATAAACAACCTAACATTAAATTTCCAATCCAAGAGTTGGTAAAATTATAGGCATAGCACTGGAAATGCCAGAGAAGGACTTCAACAACCTACACTAGTTAATGCAATTACACCACACCATTCTGCAAACTGAAAAAACAAAATTAATTTGAAAAGATTCAAATAACAGGAACTTTTAAACTTCTGCGAACAACATTTATTGCTGAGGTAAAATTCTATGTTTATCTTCAGTATAGCTGTTGAAATATTAACCATTGAGCCCTTGAAGATGTCTGCCTTCTTAAATATTTTCCTTCCTACACTAAGTTGTTACTCAAGTACTCCTATAATATTCTTGCACTAGTACAAGCACAAAACCTATTTACGGGAAGTATATTTTATACTTATATTGAAGATTTATGTCTTTATGCAAGGGCTCTAAGCTTTAGGACTAGAGCACATGCACCATGTTTTTCAATTACCTTCATAAAAATAAAGAGTGTCTTAATTAAGGAGGAATTTTCAAAGTCGAACAGAACTTTGAAATAACTTCCAAAATGTTTCCTCAACCAAACTTATATTCTAAACAAGAAATAATTTCAAAATTCAAAGTAAATCTTTCTTAAAACATAAAACTCTTTTATATAGTTACGGAAATTATATGATCGTGTAAACAGGTTTCTCGCTTACACAATTGCTCATATAATTTATATCTTCCTTTTAATTTTTTAATTTGGAATGTTCATTTAGTCATTAATCACGAAACTCAATCCTTTCTTCAAAGGTGTTCAGTGGAAGCATAGATCGATAAGTTACTGCAATTTTTATTCCATTTTCATCAAAGAATAATTAAATATTAAGTGAAACCTCAGATGTTCATAATGCATTTGGTTTACAAACAAACATCAACCTTGCGGGAGTGAATAAATAACTTTGTGAAAGGAAAGGAGTAAAAAAGACTTGCAAAAATGAACCAAGGAAATCGGCTTGTAGAACTGAATATCCACTAGTACAGGCAACGTCCATGTACCAATATTGCTGAAATAAAATCAAGAATTACAAAGGAAAGATTATGGAAATTGGTACTTCTAAGACTGCATACCATAGATTCATAACACATCAGCTGAAAATGAAATCAATTCTGTAACTTGTCAGGAGATCAAAATAAATAACAAATTCACGCTTGCAATTTCAAATTAAATTAACAAACCTTTAAAAGAAAGAAGAATGTGAGGGAGAATGAGGTGGGTTGTCTGGGCCCTAGCTAATCAAATCGTTTCCCTATTTAAGAAACTTGTAAACTCAGCTTCAAAAACACATCAATATGGAAAAGGACGTAGAATTAAAACAAAATGGCATAGTCCCTTTACATTACATTTCAAAATAAACAAAGGTACATAGTGAATTCAAATATAGCCTAGAATGAGGGCGATACCAGCAAAATTACAATTCGTTAAAGTCACAGCAGCTTTGTTGTAGCATCCCCCCTGTCGTACGTTCATAACTCTTTCTTTTATAATATTTACATGATAATCAAACAAGTCGTTCCTTTGCAAAAATCATAGGGATTTAATCCCAACCAATTCCAATTATATACAATATAAGTAAAACCATTCCCCTATTAAAATAAAAAATTTACTACGGATTTTCCAAATCTGGGCATTTTCAAGAATTCTGGAAAATTTGGTAATTTTCACATTGCCTCCAAAGACCCCTTCGTATCTCCTCAACCATTACGAATTTTCAAAAATAGACTGAGTGTTTCTCAATTTTCTATTTCGAGAAAAAAATCGATGTTACGAAATTTTTAAATTCACAACGATCAACATGGAAACCAAGGATGAAATCGACTGTCTGGAAACTGTTGGCTAGAATTTTGGAAAAAATAGTCTTTTTTTATAAAAGTGCTTCAAAGACTTTTTCATAACTTTTGGAATACTTCAAACTCAGGAAACGGTTTTAGTTCTAGGTAATTGGTTATATTTTTGAAAAACCCATTTTCTTGTATATTCATAATTCACCTCCATTTGCATGAAAACCAAGGTCAAACTTGGTCATTGAGAAATTATGTGGATTTTAAGCAGACTTGTTCATTTTCAATGCTGGTGTAGGAATGTTGGTGCAAGAATCCTACTGGTACTAGTGAAAGAATGTGTGGTGTAGGAACTTTGCCTCTATTAGAATACGCATATAATAAACTCTATAAACCTGAAAACACACAAGCTATTCTTAATGATGTCTTTAATGTTCAAATCTCATTAAAGAAAGGGAATAGAAAATACTTACTTATTATCTCTGAGAATGTAAAAAACTACGAAAATAAATATTCAAGCTAAAAAAAAGCATGAGGGATTTCAAGTAAAAGGTGATATAAAGAAAGGAAAAACACAGGCCCAGCAAATATCTTCAATTTTGTCATCACTCTAGTCAATTTATCAGTGGGGTCATCATAATCGGAATGTATTATATAGTACATACATGTGTATCTATTTTCTGCTGTAAACTGGAATTCATTTCTTTCAGGGTAGCTACTTCCTTATTTCTTTGCAAAAGCTCATTTCTCAATATTTCCTTCTCTTTATCCACTTGAGCTACTTCTAGAGCCATAACATGTTCCATGGAGGGAAACTTCAAATTCTTTCTTAATACCTGAATTTCATTTTCTGCTCTCTATAGGATTTTTTGAACAATAGTTTTGACTTGGATTTACATCAATTTTGAAAATAAGCTTCTTTAATTCTTCATTATATTTGAGTAAAACGCGGGAATTGGATTTCTCCAACTTCAATTAATCCACAACGTTTCCCAATAAATCCTCAGCCTTACTCGTAGCCAAAGATGTTTTTGTCATGTCACTGTAAATCAACTCTCGAGTTTTCTTGTGAAAATTGATTTTGTGAGGTAAAGGGATTTATCTTGCATCCATAGTTAAATTGACTCTCTTGAAACCCACAGAAGATGAAACTATGAGAGTAGAAGGATTGTAAAAATATAAATTTAGTCGATTTCTTTCGAGATCAATAGTAGATAACAATCTAGTATGATAATATGAAATTGATTGAGTTTCCAACTAGGATGCAAAACTTTCAATTATCCTCTTATTTATTTGTTCGATCTAACCATATAATTAATTCAGTACAGACATAAAGCTTTGAGCATAATATTCAGACACAAGGGAAGATTGTGTGCAAGTCACTTTTCCTAGCTGCAACTGAAAACAAATTGTAGCAGAGGAACTTCCAGCTATACAGAGAAACTTGGAGAGCTTGACTCACAAAGTCCCTATGGCTACCATAGAGGACCTCCTGGGGGCTATACAGAGAAGTGTGGTGGGAGTACCACGTGATTGGGTGTGGTTGTTCCACCGTGTGGCAATAGCTATAATGTTTCTCCAGAAAGCCTATCCTAGGCGGGTCCCACAGGGATAGATTTTATCGATCAGGTGAAATTGTGATATTTTTTTTATGATGAACATGATCGGGCATAAGCCCTAATTTTGTAGGACATGACTATCTGATTTTTTCTATATTTTGAACACAACTTTGATATATATATATACATCAATTTTATATGATGTGATTGTTCGAAATGTACAATGATGAATGATGTTTTTGATATTTAATATGTTGAATGATGAATGTGCCAATCAATTGCTCGATTAGCTAATGAGTCTGAAAACCAATTTTTTGAACGAGGAATGAGAATGAATTTAAGATATTGAAATAAAATTTGTAAAAAATGCACTCATAGAAATAATCGATGTAAAAATGGGTCTCTGACATGATAGGTGTTATTTAATTGTGAAGCCAGTAGTTGTGAATCCAAGTATAGCACTAACGAATCAACACTAAGAGATATTGCCTCCAAGAGTAGGTTGACCACTACAGTGTACTCTACAACATTATTTGAAGTAGGACCAATGCATACACACCTTGAGACTAGCAACTGACCAGATGGATAGTGAATTACCTAAGCCATGGAAGAAAGATTACAGGTATGTCTACTAGCATGATTGGCAAAGCCAAAATGACTCATCTCATCCAAAAACTCCTGCCAAAGCTGATCAAAATCATCATAGTCACATAAAAAATTGATAGACATACATGTACAAGAAATACAATATATAAAAAGAAAGAAAATGCTAGGCATAATACTCCTTTAGATAGAGCCCATTTTTGGGTTTCGCTAGCTCATTTCCATTGAAATCAACCAATGCATCAACTCCCTTTTTAAGGCCCTTTTAACAATAAAAGGGCCATACCACATGGATTTGAACTTTCCTACCCCCAAGGCATCATTTTCTTGACCCTAAACCAAAAAAAGGTCACTTTTAGAGAAAACTCTAGGTTTGACCGCCTTATTGTAGTGAATCTTCACTTGTTTCTTATGAGCCTTGTTCATCGTAGCTGCATCTCGGCGCTACTCATCAAGATGCTCTAGATGAACAAGGCATTCTTAGAGACTTGAAGTGTCGGGAAGAAGCTTGACTATCAACTTAAGGGATGGAATCTAGCATTCAACAAGAAGGATTGATTCCAGCCCATAAACTAGTTGGAACAAAGTGAATCCAGTTGTAGTATTCACAGACATCTGGTATGCCCAAAGTGAAGGATAGAACATGACATAGAAATTGGACCTGGATTTATCAATTTTATGTTAAAGGATAACATTTAACAACTTTTTTACAGCATCAACCTTCCCATTGGACTGAGGATAGTATGGAGATGAATCCTTCCGCCACAAACCAAATTTCATAGCCAATTCAACCATCATATTGTTCTGAAAATGATTACCATGGTAAGTGACAATCACTTTGGGAATACCAAAGTGAGAAATAACTTTTTTGAACAAAAACATGGCTATTATTTCACCATCGTTCACAAAAGTAGGCATAGACTCAACCCACTTTGTAAATTAGTCTACTGCTATGATAATGCACTTATGACCCTTTGTCGAAGGGGGGTTACAAGTAGTATAATCAATACCCCACTTTGTGAACAAACTGATAGTGACAACAGGAAAGTGTAGAGCTCGATGAGTGTGCATATTTCGAGTATAGACTTGACAAGGATGACATTTTTTGACCAGCTTAACACAATATTTGAAAAGCGAGGGCCAAAAATATCGTGAACACAAAATATTTTTGTTGTAGCAAGCCCAGATAAACGAACACCACAACCTCCACTGTGGCAATCATTCAACACAACCTAAAGTTCTTCGAGAGTCAAGAAACGTCTAAGAATCAAATCGACCCCAGGATGATATATAGTGTCATCGATAATAAGATAAATTTTTTCTTAGTGATGCAACTTTCTATGCTCACCTTTCAAAAAAGATAATGGAAAATCTGAAGTCTGGAGATAAAAAATAATATATCCATACCAAGGATCTTGTGAATAAATGAGGAAAATATGTACTTCAGGGAACAAATTTTCATAAACAATATCATCTTCACAGGGAAACTCAAAGTTCAACTCTATAAACACTAAAGATTTCTTGGATTTGGCAGACAGGAATTTGAGATCAAACTCTTGAAAAATGACAATGCATCATTTGTATTGGTTTCCAATCACTCACCTAATGAGAACAAATTGGAATGGATTAACTGTTGTTGAAACATAAGTTTTTCGAAGAAGGATATAATGTATGAGCCGCTGGACAACATGGATAACTGCCAAAGCTAATTTCTCAATGGGATAGTACCGCAATTCATGACCCACCAAGCCTCGACTAAGGTAGTAAATAACATGATCACAAAGAGCATCATCATCCTAAACGAGAACCATACCGATAGTATATTCTGTTGCAGCCCGATATAAAATGAAGTATCTGCTATAATCAGGTAGACTCAATAATGGAGCATATTTCAATGCCTTTTCCAAAGCGTTGAACAAGCAATGAGAAAATTCATCCCAAAATAATGGAACTCATTTCTTTAACAACCTCATAAATCCTTTCGTTACCTCAGCATAATTAACGATAAATCTCCTTAAGAAATTGGCCTTACCTTGTATACTTTGAATTTGACGAATAAAATACGAGGGAGGAAACTGAAGTATTTCCTCAACCTTGAAGGGATCTACTTGAATCCCTTCTATAGACATGATGAATCCCAAAAACCAACCACATGTGATAGCGAAAACACACTTATTAGGTTTCAACCTAATTTCATAATGATGACATTGTTCAAAAAGTTGTGTAATGTGTGAAGGATGATAAATTTTCTTTCGAGAATGAGCAACTAAATCATCCAAATATGCTTCGATAATATGATTGATGTCATGAAAAGTGTAGGAAATGGCACGTTAGAAAGTATCTCCAGCATTTTTAAGGCCAAATGGCATCTTTTTTTATGAAAATGTACCACAGGTGGAAATAAAAGCAGTCTTATGCTGATCTTCAGGACGGATAGTAATATGATTATATCCCGAGAAACCGGCCATGAAGGAGAAAATTTCATTCCTTGCACACTCATCAATAATCTAATTAACAAACGGTGTGGATTAATTATCTTTTGGACATGGCTTATTCAAATCCCTAATTATCGTTACTTGTTTCTTTTCCATAGGCACTGGATTCGAAACCCAATCACTTAACCAAATGGGGTATATGAAACCCGCATTTATCAACTTCTCAACCTCGGCCTTGATAGCTTCCGCCTTCCTAGGGTTTACTAGATGAAGTTTCTACTGTATAGGCTTAGCATTTTCATAAGTATTTTTCTCATGTTGGACAATAGATGGATCCATTCCAGGCATTTCCTCATAATACCAAGCTATCACATCCCAAAATTCTCTAAAGAGATCGGTGTAAGTCTGAATATATTTAGGGGAACATTCATCTCCAATGAAGAAATTCTCAATAATGTTGGGATCTCTGGAAATCTTCACTAGGGTAGTCTTAGAAATGACAACCATTTTCCCTTTAGCAAAAACCTGTGTTGGAGCTAAGGGGTTCAAGACCAGGTGAACAGGCCCAGAAGATTGAGGGCTAGACAATATTTTTTTAACTTCTCACAAGTCTAGTAGAAAATAGATCTGATGATGAAAATCATGCTACCGTCTTTCCACACCATTCATTGATTCAATGATAGCCTATTCATATGGAAGAGTGGTATCAAGGCAACCCTGAGCATAAGATGAAATAAAAGTCAAAGCCA
This sequence comes from Pinus albicaulis, assembly GCA_034641835.2. NCBI lineage: Eukaryota > Viridiplantae > Streptophyta > Pinopsida > Pinales > Pinaceae > Pinus > Pinus albicaulis. Next base: position 1,161,750,205 of record CM076579.1, on the reverse strand, counting down.
AAGCCACATCTTTGTCCAACTCCTCTAGTGAAAGAGAAACTAGAACGGAGTCTATAGAGTCAACAATAGATTGATAGGAAATATCTGTTGTAGACATAGGGAATTCCCTTCCACCCAATTCACCTTCATCTAATGTGGAGCTAGGAGAATTCAAGGTCCAAGGATCCTAAAAATAATGAGTTCGAAAGAACTCTCTTCGAGTAGGAGCCCTAGAGGATTAGATAGAATTAATATGAACCGAAGGAGGAGGAAGATCAAAAGTACCCATCAACAATGTCTACATTCCAACCCCCAAATTCTCAATAGGTTTAATGGCATCATTCACCAAGGGCATAGTAGAGTCAGTAGATGCATTTGGATCTACAAGAGAGTAGTCCATCTGGTCAACAGTGACAATCCTCCCTTCTTGGGGGAAACACAAGATGAGAAATAATGATGAAGCAATAGCATCCTTCTCATAAATCCAATTCTGCCCCAATGGAAGGTTTTAGTATAAATTTGCATCAACTATGTCGACCTTAATATTGACAGTTTTACCCACAACATAGATCGGTAAAGCTAGAACAATTCCATGTGGCCTGTGAGAATGACCAACAATTGCAGTAAGAAGAGTAGGTGAAGGCACAACAGAAGGAGATCCAATGTGTTTCCAACATGAGCTATACATGACACATGTGGAAGCACCCTCATCCACTACTGTCGAAAAATATTGATCTTTTTATTTGTAGAATAAATATGAAAATCCATGTGATGAGTAAGTCTCTTCTTAAGATTCTACATGTCCAATGTGATCATAAGAGATTTTTTTGGATCAGCAGCCAAAATCCCAGTGAGAAATGCACTCCTTTGTTTTGGGCATGACTCGAGTGCCTCTTACGCAGACATGGCACAAGGACTTTGCGCTAGATCATCTACAATAGAGTAGTTTTGGGAAGCCTTGGCATTAGGATTAACCATCGTACGCTTCATAGAACCTTTTGCAATTGAAGGTATAGGCTCAACTGTAGGACTCTCTATATGGAGTGGCTCATAATTACTAGGATCACCCTTATCTTTCGAAGACTCAGTTTCACCATACTCACGAGATCTTGTGGCGATATAAGTGTGAGCACTGATCATATATGCATTTGAGGAATTTCCCCTTCCTGGTTTCCCCTTGCGGGAGCTCCAGTATTAATATTTGCACCAGCAAGCAGCTACTGCCCTTAGGAAAAGGGATTGTCAGTATAGCCTGGGAAATAGAGGAACCCTGTTGAGTTAACAAGCACTGAGCATCCCATATTTTTGCGCAGAGGTGATTAATATGGTCTCTGGTGCATAACATGCATGGAAACTTAACCTTATTCTTATTGTTCCTGTTACCCTCTCCAGCATTATCATTGGATCTGTTTGCATTAACCTTCCCATCCTTGTCTTTCTTATTATTCAGTCCCTTCTTCTTCCCTTCATATTTTTGACTTCCTTTGGGTTTAGAAGCTTGAAAAACGATAATAGTTAATGGCTAAGAAGTGGTTCACACCGAAGGCGTAGCCTTACTAGAAGGAGAAGATTGTGAAGACAACTGGGGAAATTGATTCAGCAGGTTAGCCGTGTCACTATCATTCAAACCGATAATGCCGTCAGCATGAGGACCTGGCTTTATTTTGGCTAAATCCACTTTGTAATGAGGAGCATCTAGAAAAATCAGATTAAGGACCCCAGCTTGAGAATAGATCAATTGTAATTTCTAAGCCCTAAAGATAGATTTTTCCTCAACGAATACCCTAGAAAGGGATACATCCTTCTATTTTTCTAGCTATAAGGATTTAAGGAAACGTTCGAGAAGGAACTCATTAAGAATCTGGGCTTTGATGAGCTTCTTCCTTCTCCTCCATTCCTGAATATAATTGGAAATATATGTTGCCTTGTCCTACTCAAAATTGGTAAGGAGATCAGTCTCGAAATCATAATGAACAAGCAACTAAAATTGGTTCAGAAAAATAATATCCAACTCACCAAAAGTAACAAAATTTCCCCATGTCAGCTCAATGTACCAATTTGCAGTGTTTCCAAATATGGTGTGTTGAAATAGCCTAAACCTAATCGAATCGTCGATAAGTAAGTTCGATGAACACCATAAGTGGAAAGTGGTAACATGGTGAGCCAAATCCTCACTGGTCTTCCCTTCAAATTTTTGAATATCTGAGGGAAGTTTTGTAGAGACTGGAGGCTAGCCAAGACTATATCGAACTGGATCATTTTTCAATTTTGATAAATCTGGAAATTTTGAAGTTTCTGGGAAAGGTAAGTGTGGAGGAGCTTGAGAATTCCATCCCCCAAAGGAATGATTCCCAACATTTTGAAAATAATACCCTATATTTGTTGAGGCATCAAGTTTCTAGAGATTGTTCATAGAAAAGGCTAACCCATAAGAGAAACTTTGTGGCCTGGATGCATGCGGAGAAGGACCCCCTCTCATCATAGGACTACCATAAATAGGGATATTTCCCCCAATCAAAGTGTTAAATGAAGAGGAAACCCCTTGCTAAGGGTTCCAAGCATTCGCGAATGGAGAGAAACCTTGAGAAGAATCTATGGAAGGAAAAGGTACATTCCCTTGCTGACTAGAGAAAATTTGATTTCCAACTCCCCACCGTGTAAAAGTTGGGTTTCAACCTTGAAAAGCATCAAAATTTTGAACTCTGAGGAAAGGATTAAAACCTTGAATTTGAGAGGCAAAAGGGAAAGATCCTAAGGAAGGTTTCAAATAAGGAATGTGACCACTTTCAAAGGTGAAACCCTGAAATGAAGTTGACCCACTAGCCATTAAAGGCATATGTGAAAAGAAGCAGAAACAACAGTGAAGGAAACATAAGGAATTCTACTAGATGGCATTCCAAAAGAAAATTGACTAGAATGGGAAGGAAATTCTTGAGTGCCCCCACTCGTATATGGAATAGAGTGAGAGCCAATCATAGAAGCACTGAGATTGATAGTTTAAATAGCAATAGTACACCCTCCTTCAACTGAAAGAGGATTATTCACACTCACAACACTCATAGCCAAAGCTGTGTTCCTAGCTGTGGCCATCGAAATAAAGGGATAAGTATGGGGGATAGCTAGTCTCTGAGATGCAGGCCAAACATACAAAAGAACATCTGAAAAACTAGCCAGAAGAGGAGAGGAAGGAGTACCTGGAATTTCAGGAACTTCTTTAACTTCAACTTCTTCTGCCGGAAAAATGACACTAGAGAGGAGTGGAGTACTCCTCTCTAAAATACTACTAGTACTAGGACCACCTGCAGAAACAAAGACCCTAGTTGGAGGATCACTCTGTGATGCATTCACAACTACTGGATGAAAATCACTAGCATAATTGCTCCTATGCCTTCTTGGAGAAGGCTTGGTGCTCACAATATAAAGCCCATGAAGCCTCCTTAATTGACGAGGTGGTCGGCCAACCACTTTTAGTAATTATGACTTTAATTAGAATCAAAAAATTATGAAGATATGGAAATATAGGAGCAAAAATCACACTCTATCAAAAGTTCCTAAGATACAGTAGTAAAGTACCGTTCAGGTATTTCCGCTCTGGGTTATTAGGACCAGACACCAAAATACAGGAAATCGAATAAACAGACCTTTCGAAAATAGTATTTGTTAATTACACTATAGGCCTACTGGCTAAGGTAACATAAACAATTACGCTGACCTCCTGACAAAAGCCTTTACCAGTGCAAGTACCTGTGCTTTGAAAGGGCACCCTGCAGAAGTACTAATCAAAGTGATACAACATCTGCCTCAGGTACCACATGTATTCCCCCCCATTGTCACTTGTGTGATACCTAGGAAAGGAAACTAAGGGCACCAATTTGTATCGATAGTCGGCCAGAACGGTCTTAGGTCAAGATTCAACAAATAGGAGAGGTGGTATATCTCTTCTCTACCTTCACTATCCCTTGCACTTAAATCTCTAGAGGTAGAGCTTTCCTGGTCCACTTAATGAAGTTGGATTTGACTCATTAATAAAATTCTACGTTTGACAGTTGTGAGTGGCCTTGGAGAGCTAACTCTCCACTCACCTATTCCAGGGCCCTATGACCTAGACTACTTGGTGTATAATTAATGACAACAAAAAAAATTCTACTTCATTTTAGTTAATGGCTTGATTTTAAATGGCTATTTTTAAGTCATGGGTAGATAGAGCATGCAAATTATGACGTTTTCGATGCAAAAGAGAAATCAATAGAAGGACTACTACATCAATATGAAAATTTTCTTTCGATGAAAAGGGATTTCTACTCCAGTTCTACGAAACAACTAAAAACAAGAAACACTTCTTTTTTTCTTTTCAATATCATTCTTCACACACTTCAAAAACTATTAAAAAGAATGGAATTCTTGACTGTGCAACTATAGAAACTACCTATGATAAATGAAAATCCTAAGACTACTCATAAAGGAAAGAAAATGATTTTTTCAATAATATTGGTCTGATCACTTTGACAGAAAAGTAGAGACAAGCCCCAAAAGGAACTATTTTTCAAAAAAAAATGCCAAAATAATCTTGATATAAAAGAGACAAATCCAAACAATGACTCCTCTCGGAACCAAGAAATTCGAATAAAAATGAGAAACTAGCAAATTGCTCCAAAAAGGATGAAAACCATGAAAAGAAAACCAAATAAAATGCAACGGAAAACACAAATGGTTTTTGTCTTTTCACTTTTTAAGGAAACAACAAAATTTGACTGAGACAAGCACAAAACTACCATAGGTCGCAAATCAAGAAATTGAGCCCACAAGGAAACTTCCAATTCCACAAGCCAACTATGCAACTTTCGTAGGGGGACTAAAAAAAAAAATTAACCAACTCAAGAAACTCATTTAAAACAGTAGCATAAACCTCCAACAAACAAAAAGAAACTAACTAAAGGGAACTTTAGGATTCACTAGAAAGTTTATCTCAAGAAACAAGAAAACCAAGAAAGTCAAGAAGGAAAAAACGAAGAAGTGAAGCAATGCACAAAGAAAACATGAGAAAACTGGCGAAGGATTAGTGTTCTGAAAGGTCGGACCAGCCAAGAACTTCATAAAGAAGTCATGGTGCTATAATCACAACTGAAACTCCACCAAAAAGTGAAAACCCTAGATTGACTAAGTTTTCACATAAAAGGGAGATAAACTGACACATAGAAAGAAGAATCATTGTCCACACACCTTGGAGGTTCCACAAGGATGACCAACAACACGTAGGAAAGAATTTAATGGTCCCAAAATTCAAATTTTCAAATTTTACTGGGCATACGTAGATCCACTGTTTGAAACAACCGTGTATACATGAGTGTGTCTAAAGAAACTCAAGCATACACGGGTCCCTTTGAAAAAATAGAAGGCATACATCATTGTGTAAACACCAAGTAGCCTATCGAAATTGTAATAAAGAAATAGAAAAATCCCAAGCATGATCCAGAAGATCAGGACTTCTACTTGGATGGGAAAAGAACCTACTAGACTAAAAAAGTGATCACACTATTAGGGAACCCAAAATACATGGAAAAAAAAACCAAACTAGGAATAACACGAATGTAATCCCTAGTGGAGTTGCTAGTTCTATTACATTAAAAGTTACCATATGGCCTGGGTTTAGGGACCTGTTGTGATATTCAACAAACCCCATTTATTTTCACTAAATGGGTACCCTTTAAAAATAAATAGGAAATATATTTTGTTTGATTTTATCTTAGCCTAAGTCTAAATTTTTTTAGGAAATAAAGTTATTTTCCTTTCCGCTTTCATTTCTTAATGCGAATTTCAAAACGCATACCTTACAAGCTTAACAACTTAAAACATATTAGTTCTTGCGAGATATGATATGCACTAAACCTTTTCGAAGTCATATAAAACTCTCGTTACAAAATCTTTAAACACCTCTATAAAAATAAAATGTTATTGCACCTTGTAAAATGATCACATTATACCAATTTAGTAAGACCTACGATGAAATGGACTCGATGAATCGATAAAGAAAAAAATATATAACTTCAAATATCTGATAAAGCACATTGGCATGATTCCTTAAGCACACTTCACATTTCGCAGAAAATAACTAAATGCAAGTTTTATTACCATATGCAAATTGCGATGTGGAATTTGCACAGATCGAATTTCATGAAATTGATCGGTAACATAACTAATAGAAAGAGTCTCAAGTTTCGATATGAGATAATTCATAAATATTTCTCAAGTGTGCGGAACGATTCATATATAATCAACCAGATATAATATCTAACGTCTTAAATTGATCGATAGAGATTTCACGTGAAGGTGTGTAAGATATTTGATTGAAATAATTATGGGTGACTAACAAAATTTAATGAGAGTAAGGTTTGAAAGATTCATATCTATTTTAGGCATGTTTTGAAAGATTGAATGTCAGATTTTTGATTATATCACTTTAATTCTATCCATCTCTCTATTCTCTCTATTTATAAAGTTTTCTTTGTTCACTTGAATTTAGGGAACCACTTAATAGAGCAAAGATAATAGAGATGAGAAAGAAAGGCAAGGAAATTTCACAAGCATCATCTACTGAAGACTTAGATATGTCTTCCTTATTCTCAGATATCACCTGAAAAAAGGATTGTGACAGTTCCTTGTGGGAGTCAATGTATCAGCTCTTCGAGAATGAAAAGCCAAGGGTGATAATAAAAGTTGCTACAATATGCGTGTTAGTCCCTTCAGACCTGACCTATTTTGACATTGCATGCTCATTCACCCATAAGGTAGCAGCAAGGCCTAAGATTCTCCCCGATACATATATGGTTAATTGGGTAATTTATCACTTGAACATAGAAGATAGGAAATTTAAGGATTCAAAGGGTGAGAATATCGGTTCATTCAGGGCAAAATATTGGAGGACAATGTACCACTTACCCACCTCACAATAGAACTATGACAAAGCTTTTGTTCAAAGATTTAGAATGAAACATCCAGACCTGATGAAAGTTATAAAATAATGGAAGGATGACCAAGGAAAGCTTAAACGAGACAAACTTGGTATGTACCCAATAGCACAAATTCCTTCCCATTATTGCTATGTTGCTGGTATGTTGTGTAGATTACTTGGAAAGCCTGATACTACTAGGTTTTTTGTATATTGGGTTCCATTAATTGATGCAATGGTCAATTCTTTAATTCTAAATTGGGAAAATATCCTATTTGATAAGTTATCCAGAAGTATCATGGCGTATAGGAGTAAAAGAAGTGTTCCCTATAGGGAAATACCCTTATTTTACATGAGTTCTTATGTCATGGATGTTATTTACTTTTGTTCAATTTTTCCTACCATGGGATCGAAATGGACGGTCCAAGGCCCCAATCCAATACACATTTACCACAGAGCCCTTTGGGAGTCATATTTTCATCTTCATTTTTAAAAAAATTTCCAAGAGTCATTCTACCTATGCACCAAATTATATTTAATGAGAAATCCCCTATAATTTCCAAAGAGGCTAGTGAAGACATTTTTCCTCTTGCCATATGGTTTTCCGAAGAAAGTTTCACTTATGTCAGAGCTTTCGAGAGTTATGATTCTCTCCACATCCTGCCATATTATCTATATGACAAGTTGCTTGCTAGAGAGATTGCTTACCGACTTGTGGTAAATGGTATTTCGAAACAACTTAAAGATGTTATGAAGGCCATTTGGCCTAATTTCCCTTTTCAAAGCGGTAATTTTGAACTTTTTAATATTGGTCATGCCTTAAAGGAAGTTTCAAATGTTAATTTGTTGAATTTGGTTGTACTGCCAAAGCATCCATATGACCCCAATGATGTAATTAAAAATTACATCAGAGAGCTCGAAGTAAAGTATTTTGTGAAACATATAGATATATTTGATGATTTCTTTGAAGGTATTGAAATGTTTTCAGATGTACTAAATTTTGCATCCAGTCAACTCAATCAAGATGACTTAGAAGCCTTCCAAGAATACAGAAACAATAGACTAGAAATGATTCCTCTAGATTTATTGACTATTGAATATGTCAACAGACCAAATCCAAGTATTAGCTTGGATAATGAAGCTAAAGACATGTTTGAAGATGAGTCAGGGCAATCAGAACATCAATCTCAGAATTCAGATAACTACGATAATGAATCCAAAAATAAAAATGAGAGCCCAGAAAAGGTAATTGATCAAGTATTCAAAGAGATTGAGATACAAGAGAATGAAGGAATTAATGGAAATGAATCATCTTACCAAGAAGTTCAGCACTGCAAAAATACACCTGATCAGTCACAAAAATCTCATGGAATGGATTTGAAGAGTGAATCGGATACATTTTCTAAGGAACTGCAAAGACCTCAAACAAATCCTAATACATATCAAACTACCAGTTTTCAGACACCAGAATATTCTCAAAATTTAGTGGAAACTACTACTCAACTACAACAAGTTCCTGAAACTCATGATCGAGATATCATTCCAGCCTACCCAACAGAGTAAATAGTTTTAAAAATTGAGTAAATCCCTTCACTAGACATCTTCTACAATCCTAATCATAATGTGGTAGTCAAGAGAAGAGAAAGGATAAGAATTGATGATATAGTATCCACTCTTACAAATGAATCTTTTGATGTTTTATGGAAGGATCCTCTAGTTGATCCTACTGAACATTTAACCAAGCTATCACAGTTTTTAGGGGCATATTATACTGCCACTATTGATAAGGCCACTGAATTTAAAATGTTACTGAAGAAAAAAGAATATAAAATACAATATTTAGAGATACTGTTAGAGCAAGGAAAGACTAAATCCAGTAGGAAAATGGAATTGAAAATGTCTTAGTTTCAAAAATATTTTGAGATATTAAATTTGCAACATCAGGTGCAACTTACAGAAAAGAAAATGCAACTGGAAGAAACAATAAAAAAATTTCAAAGCCAATCATAGCTAGATAAATTCATGAGGGAAGCATTGGATGTGAATTCTAAATTAAAGCAGCAACAAGAAGTATTTTGCCGACAAGCTTCTTTTACTAGCTCTTATTATGATTCAAGTGAAATCCTGATCCATCAAGAGGCTATCCAGAAACTTGAGTGTGAGAAAATTGAGAAGAAAATCAATGAACACATTCAATGGCAAGCATCAAACTCAGGAAAGGAGGTTGATCTACCCCAGGTAGATAAATTTCACAAGGAAATTTTATTTAAGGATTGGGAAGCATAGATAAGACAAGTAGACAAAGCAGCAGCAAAAGAAACAAGGTTAACAAAGGAAATTAATGAATCTGTATCTGAAAATATTTTGAAATAAAATCTTATCAAAGGGTCCACATCTGAAGTACTCTCAGAAATCAGGCAGTGGGAAACACACTGAAAACAAAGGACAAAAATGGAGGAAGAAACGATTAAAAACAAAAATAATTTTTATCAAGAAAATTATTTGAATTTTCTGATCAAGCCTTATTATGAGTACCAAACCCTGCAGTATTTAGATGATTCAACAAAAATATCACAGCCAACACTCTCAAATGAAGTATTACAGGGACATGTCTGATCGAGAATTTCACAGCCAACTCAACTCAAACCCATGCTAGATATTTGTCAACTTCGGGAACAAATCCAAATGGAGGATCAGTGTTAGGTCCCTATATTACTAGTATAGTTCCTTATTATTGTTAGTGTAACCCCCTTATTGTTATTATTGTACCCTTGTAACCCCCATATTGTTATTATTGTGCCCTTAAATTATTATTGTTAGGTTGGCTGGGATTACATTGTGGTCCACTAGGATTACATTATGGCCCCATGGACTCCTATATATAGAACGAAGGTTTTGTAAATTGTATCATCCAAGAATTGTCCATTTATGTAATGTACTGGAGGTTTTCCCCTCGAAGTGGCTTATTTCTAAGGCTTTGATATCTCTTTTCTTCTATTTTTGGAGCTAGTTACACAACATTTGGTATCAGAGCTTTGGATTTTAGGGTTTCGCTGCTCTAAACATTTCATCGTGGCTTTTTAGCTATAAATTTTTTTTCTACGAAGGTTTAGAATCTGAAATTTTTAGGGTGTGAAGCCGAAATCAGGAGGAAAATCATCAAAAAATTTCAGAGCTTGGTTCGCCATATTTTCGGAGGTATGATCTATGGAAGGCAGTGATTTTTCAGGCTTTCGAAATTCATCTCAAATAGGTGATCATGGGAAAAGTTTCATAAATCTCTCTCTGAGCATCGGATTGGAGTGCTGTAAAAAGTGGTCGCAAGTACATGGAGTTTAGTTTCTTTTCTATCAATTTTAGAGCCGAAGGACAAAACAGTGACACGTGGCAAGTCGTACAAGTTCACTCTACTGAACAAGTCCATAATTAGGTCATTGTGGGAGATTGGACATAACTTTGTCTTCGAGAATCCAAATTAGGATAGAACTTTGGAATTTAAAAGAGAATTCAGAGGGCTACTTCAATGCTGAATTTCAGATATTTAAGAGCTGCAATCACAGAGATAATCCAATTTCAATATCGAGCTTTTCAAAAGCAAGAAAAAGGTGTGTGTTTTTTTTGTTTTCTGAATTGCATAAGTCTTGTTTGAAGAATCAATTTGAATTGATTCCAAGGGAATATTGTAGAATATATATCAGTATTGGGTTCTAAAAAATGCCCCATAAAAATAATTCAACACCCATTAAGCCTTCAAAAAGCTCTACTATGACTCATGAAGATGAAGAATTGCAACATGATCTATCAAAATTACAAGAGCAAGTGCACCAAATTTCGCTCTCGCAAAGAGTAGCAAAAAATGAAATGGAAGTTTTGAAGAAAGGTGTGGAAGCTAAGATGGATGGTATGAAGAATAATATGAATGGTTTTAAGAAAGGCATGGAATCTATGATAGATGGCATGGAAGATGGCATGGAATCTAAGATGGATGGCATGGAAGATAAAATGGAAAACATGAAGAATGATCTAAAAGAAGACATGGAAGTTTTGACAAAGTTGATACAAGAAATGTTTCCTAATGGTGAAAAGATAGTAGAGGAAACTCATGATGAGAATAAAATAAATGTTAATCGTGATTTCATAAACTCTAATGTTGGTGGGAAGAACCACCATATTCCAAAAATGGATATGAAGAAGTTTGATAGAAAGGATCCTGTAACATGGATACTACAGATGGAGAAATATTTTGATCTCCATAATGAAAAACACACAAAAGGTACGCATTACAACTTTACATTTAGAAAAAAATACATCTGTATGGTATCGATGGCTTTGCTCCCATAAAAAAATTGTCACTTGGTCAATTTTTATGGAGGAAATGATAGCACATTATGAGGATACAAAGAGCGACACCTTCCTTAACCAATTGATAAATCCCAAACAAAAGGGTTTAGTGGGGGAGCACATTGAGGACTTCCAAAAATTGAATATAAAGGTAACTGATATTCTAGAGGAACGCAGGATTGATCTATTCATAGGCACTTTAAAGGATAACATCCAACATGAAGTTCGCATTTTGGAACCTGATTCATTGGAGAAGGCATTCATGTTGGCAAGAAAAATTGAATGTAAAGTTATGGCGACAAGGAACCCTACCACTCACTTCTATAAAGAAGGAAGTGTTGCTATGCCTAGATTTCCACAACCTACAAGGTTGACAGCACAAAAATTGGAAGAAAAAAGAGCAAAAGGGCTTTGCTACAGTTGTCATAGAAAATACACTAAAGGTCATAAGTGTGCTTAGAATAAATTATTTTACACAGATTGTGAAGGGGAAGAAGAAAATGAACAAGAAGAGGATATACACGAGGAACCAATCGTAGAAGAGGAATAAATGAGTCTGACCATATCGTGTAATGCACTGGTAGGAATCACCACTCCTCAAACTCTCAATATAGAAGGACATATCAAGAAGAAAAAGGTAATAGTGTTGTCTGATTCAGGTAGCACCCATAATTTTATGCATTGTAAGGTAGCCAAGGAATTAAATTGTTTCCTATACCCAGCACCAGAATGCCAAGTGATGGTTGCAAATGGAGGAACTAGAAATTGCTCTGGAAAATGCCATAATATCAAGCTAACCATGGGGGGATATTTATTGAATATTCCAATGATTTCGATTTCTATGGGAGGTGCTGATGTTGTACTAGGAGTACAATGGTTACAATATTTGGGGATGGTAGCCTTTAATTTTGAAGATTTTTTCTTGAAATTTTTTTCAGAAGGAAATGAAGTCGAATTACGGGGTATTGCAGGGAAGCTGGGAAAGATAATAATCTCTAATGTCATGACAAAGCTTCTAAAGAAAGAAAAACGAGGCGTAATTGCACAATTACGCTCACTAGAAGTTCCAACATCAAAATCATCTATTTCTACAGATCTCCAACAAGTCTTCGACAATCATTCCAAGGTGTTTGAAACTCCCAAAGGACTCCCACCTATTCATGATCATGATCATGCTATTCATTTTATTCCAGGAAGTGTTCCTCCAAACATCACGCCTTATAGATGTCCTTATTTCCAAAAGAGCAAAATTGAACGTATGATTGCAGAAATGTTAGAGGTGGGTATAATTCAACCTAGTCAAAGATCTTTCTCTGCTCCTGTAGTATTGGTAGACAATAAGGATGGATCATGGTGCATGTGTCTGAATTATAGGGAGCTCAATAAGCTCACCATTAAATACAAATTTCCCATTCTGTGATTGACGAATCATTGGATGAATTACATGGAGCAATTTATTTTACCAAGTTGGAACTTCGTTCAGGATATCATCAAATTAGAATGAAGATTGAAGATATTCCCAAAACAACATTTCGAACTCATGAGGGTCATTATGAATTTTTGGTCATGCCTTTTGGCCTTACCAATGCTCCTTCTACATTTCAAGGGTTGATGAATTCTATTTTCAAACCCTTTCTTATAAAATTTGTACTAGTATTTTTTGATGATATACTAATCTACAGTAGGTCTTGGAAGCATCATGTTGAACATGTTGACAGGGTGCTCAAACTATTGCAGGAGAAACAATTATATGCAAAAACATCCAAATGTTTCTTTGGAGTACAAGACATGGAATATCTGGGTCATATTGTATCTCATGAGGGTGTTAAGGTAAACCTTAACAAAATTAAAGCCATTAAGGAATGGAAAGTCCCCACAACCATAAAGCAGTTGCGAGGATTTCTTGGGTTAACAGGGTATTATCGCAAGTTTGTTAAGAATTATAGGAGAAAATCAACACCTATAACAACATTATTGAAGAAAGAGGCATTTTCATGGTCTCCTGAAGCAACTAAGGCCTTTGAACATCTTAAATAGGCAACGTGCCTAGCACCGGTCTTAGTTACGCCAGACTTCACAAAAACCTTTATTGTGGAATGTGATGCCTCAGGAAATGGAATTGGTGTTGTTTTAATGTAGGAATGAAGACCTATTTCTTTTGAAAGTCGTCCAATCAAAGGAAAATATTTACAAAAACCTATTTATGAGAAGGAAATGTTAGCAATACTGCATGCAGTAAATAAATGGTGAACTTACCTAATGGGAAGACACTTCGAGGTAAAAACTGATCATGATAATATTAAAAACTTTTTGGAACAAAGAATATCTTCAGAAGAACAACAAAAATGGGTCACAAAGATGTTGGGTAATGACTTTGAAATAATCTACAAAAAAGGAAAGCTTAATGTTGTTGCAGATGCACTCTCAAGAAAGAATGAAGAGGTGGAAGCATTTCTTTGTGTCATTTCTATTATCCAACCGCATTGACAATCAAGCAAGAGATAATTTTAAGAAGAATAAAGATGTATCATTAATCTGTCCAAAATTTGCAAGAAGATCCTATACATCCGATACATTTAGTTGGAAAAAATGATTCCCTATGGTACAAATATCGTTTATATCTTCTAGAAGAATTCCAATTAAAACAAAAGATTCTTTTGAATTGTACACTTCTCCTTTTAGGAGGACACTTAGATTTTTAAAACTTACCAAGAGCAGGAAGAAAGAATTTTTTGGGACAATTTAAAATCGTAATAATAAAGTTGAGACAATTAAAACCTCGGGTATTCTACAACATTTATCCATTGCAAGTCAACGTTGGGAGGATATTTCAATGGATTTTATCACATATTTACCTAAGTCCGAAGGAAAGAGGGTCATCATGGTGGTAGTTGATAGATCATTATGCTATGCACAATTTTTTGTGCATTATCTCATCCATTTAAAGCAAGTATGCTTGCTACTACATTTATGGACACAATTCAAAGCACATGTAGGTCTACTCAAGTATCAGGAGCCACAAAGATCCCATTTTCACTGGAAATTTTTGGACAGAATTATTTTCTTGTTTGGGTACTCAACTAGCTCATAGCTCATCTTATCATCCTCAATCTGATGGGAAAAATGAGATAGAGAACAATTTTATGGAAGGATATCTTCATTTTTTGTATCTAATAAACAAACACAATGGGTGAAGTGGTTACCTCTGGCTGAATGGTGGTATACCACTTCCTTCCATACTGCAGCAAAAATGACCCCATTTATGGCACTTTATGGATATCATCCACCATCCATCACATCATCTTTAAGAGAAAATTCGAAGGTTCAAGTAGTGGAAAATCACATCGAGCATCAACAAGAAGTTCTCCAACTCTTAAAGGATAGCCTGAATTTGGCACAAAATCGAATGAAACAATAGGCAAATCAACATCGCAGTGATAGAATTTTTGATGTAGGAAACTAATTATTTTTACGGCTACAACCATTCAAACAAATGTCCCTCAAGCAAGCTAAGAAGGATAATAAATTATCGCAAAACTACTTGATCCTTACAAGGTGTTGAAAAAGATTGGTACTATGGCATACAAATTTGAGCTTCCTGCTTTTTCACGAGTGCATCCAGTTTTCCATGTTTCATGCTTAAAGAAGGTTATAGGTGAAATATTCTACCAAAACATTAATAATGTGTATCCTTGATGAGAAAGGTGAAAATCATATTGAAACTCCGAAGCGTGTCATGGAAACAAGAACTTGACAAAACAATTAAACCGATCAATTCTAGAGTATCTCATCAAGTGGAAGAACTTACCCACTAAAGATTCTACATGGGAGGATGAGAATGTATACGTATACTCCATATATTACTCGGTTGAGGACAACACTTTTTTGAAGGAGAGGGGCATGTTAGGTCCCTATATTACTAGAATAGTCCCTTATTATTGTTAGTGTAACCCCCTTATTGTTATTATTGTACCCTTGTAACCCCCATATTGTTATTATTGTGCCCTTAAATTATTATTGTTAGGTCAGATAGGATTAAATTGTGGCCCACTAGGATTACATTATGGCCCCATGGACTCCTATATATAGAAAGGAGGTTTTGTAAATTGTATTGTCCAAGAATTTTCCATTTATGTTATGTATTGGAGGTTGCTCCCTCGAAGTGGCTTATTTCTAGGGCGTTGATATCTCTTTTCTTCTATTTTTGGAGCTAGTTACACAACATTCAGAACTTATAAGCTATATTGTTACTTTATTTTCCTAGATTTTAGTTTAAGTTTGTCTTACGAGGATGGTTGTTTGAAACCTCCTCTATTTTTATGTAATAATCTATTTTTAAACATATTTTAGTTTAGTATTTAAACACTTCTCATGCATTTATAGAAGGGTCCAGAAATTTTTCAAAATCATTTGCAAAGAATGCACTTATATAAGTTTGTAAAAGCTTTGATGGATTAATGGAACACACTCTGGTATCTTCTGACATTTAAAGCTGTTTAAGTGATGTTGCACTACTGTACTCTTTAAATTATTTGAAAGTGAAGAGGAGCAGAAAATCTAATATTAGTTCATATGAGTAGGACCTCATACATATGGTACTTCTATTTTCTTGTATTAAGTTTTTTTTCTAGATTGACAATTATCTTTTTACTTGCATTATATATTTGAAAGGTTTTCATAAATGAATGTTAAAAGAACATTTGTACTAATATTTATCTATGATTTATTATCTGATATATAATCACACATATGAATGTGATATACTTTTTGAAATTCTTTTAATCAATCTATTTTGTTAAAAGAATCATCTTTACATAATTTCCATCTCTTTCAACTGTTAAATAATATTCATTACTAATAGTTGGAGAATATCTCTTTAGATTGCATCAAGGAAGAAACACCCTGGTTATATAGTATAGTACATAAGTGTTAGATAAATGCATGTGATATATTAAAATAATTTCCCATAGCATGTTATATAAAAAAAACACACACAAATCATCCTTATTGGCAAACTAGTCCCTTCATCCCCAGTCGGAGCCACCACATCAAATGAAAAGGGACTTGCACTAAGGTCCAGACTTGGTGGTTTTCCCTCATCTTGTGGAAATCGAATTCCGAGGCCTCAAAAGGACCCAACAAAACGGAAGGAATATAATTACAAGAAGAACTATAATTATTATTTCTAATGCTTGAACTAGAAAATGGAGGATAGATGACCTTACCCATGTTTCCTACGTCTGGGGTCAATCCCACAGGGTGCAAACCTTCTGCTACTCCTCATGCTTCAGAGCCTGTAATCCATCAAGACAAAGCATGAAAACTAGTTGTACAACATATAAATCCTAGATGCCAACATGTTAGCACATATGATCTCATAAAAATAACATGAAATAATCCATTACAATATCATTCAACATGTATATGAGACATATAAAGCAAATACATCAGGATCAGGAAAAATCTTCTTTTATTGATAATATGTAAAGCGAAAGTGGGGAAATCACCTGAGATTGGCCACGGCCCTAAGTGAAACCTTCCTCCGGATCTGTCCAACCCTAGTCTCACAAAACTTCTTCCATAAAGCATGCACAAAGGATGTCACATAAAGATAGGTTTAACATCACAAGGAAACAAGGGTTTCCTCAACCTGGGAAGTGCAAGAGGCATAGGGAGATATCAGAATTAATCAGGGATATAACAAGCTATAATATCACTAGAATTATCTCCCCTCCCTTAGGCCATTCCATTGAGGTGTATTTATACTTCTTCAAATCATTTTTTCAGCTGGGAAACAATTTGGCCATGGGCTAAGGTAGTTAATTTACAGGAAAAACACGTAAACCTAGCCCAATTAATAGCGATTTTATTATTTTTTAATACTTTAAATTGTATACGTGGATCATATATGTGTGGACCTACACTTGCACTCAGAAAATTTCAGTCAAAGTCGCACATGGAAATAAAAATAATGTTTTTTAAGAAGTTTGACCAAGTCTGAACGGAAGGGATTCCCAAGGCCAATGCATAAGTCATCAAGTATATAGAGGTGATAAATTATGCTATAAGACCTATCGATAGTAATGACAAACCTTCATAAGATTTTTAGAAATAGAGTGAAATGTAACAAGACAATATAAATGGATAGGATTTCTATATCAATTCGATTAATTTTCTAATAAAGCCACGAACTCCAAATATTGCAACTCTAAAACTAATTATGTGCTTCGTGCCATTTACATATAAATAATAGAAGAAATAGTATGCATAAGATGGGAAATGGAAGGTCGTGCATCAACAAAAGAACATGGATATGTTGATTACCATCTGAGTGATGAATTACTCTACGAAATGGGAAAAATTTATATACCAAAAAAAATAAGAATTCAAAAGATAAAACATGTTAAGACCTTAAAAGGTACTAGTAATTTGTGTCAAGAATATTTTGATTAAGTTATATATGTATTCTTGTAAAAAGTGTTGAAAATTATTTCATGTCATGTAAACATCATTAAACATTATATTAAGATAATAATATAATCTTAAATGATTAGTTAAATTTGACACAACATCTTTGACCATGAGGAAAATTACGAAAATCAAATAAGAAAGAAAGAATGTGAGTGTTATTTCAATGATTTCAATCCATCCCTTGATGATGAGGCCTTGATGGTTTTTCTACTATGCCCGAACACACTAGAGTATATTCATGTTCTTTTTCAAGTATCTAAGTCTTCGATAAAACTAAATTTAGGGTGATATTTATTTATATATTTTCTTATCTAACCATTAAATATTTAAAAATTCAAAACATGTATATTATTGATTACATTTTCTTATTTTTTTAAATCATTAATTTGATGAGCGATATATATATATATATATGTCTGTGTGTGTGTGTGTGTGTGTGAAATTTAAAATAAGATTATAAAATAAATTAAATCAAATTCGAAGATAAGTATCTTAGTAAGACTTCAAGATGAGATAACTAGAAAAGTACAAAATTCTCTCATAGTTTGAGATTTCAAGATAAGCATAGAATCATCCATAGTGAGTCTTTGGTTATTAGAAAAAACTATTCTCCATCTCCACTTATATTGTGTAATCCTACATGATGTACACTTAATTCTAAATCCTAAACACTAAGCATTGAAGCCACAAGGTTAAAAATCATCCACATTCCCACAGAAGTAAGCCACCAGTATAATATAAAAAGGGGTTTTAAATGGACAATAGAAATAATAGGACTCATTTGTATTATTTATATGTGTGAAATATTTATTTTTCATTTGATTTTAAAAGTTTTTATATAGTTTAATTAGTGTTAAAACAATTCTCATATATCTAGGTTTTCATAAAATGATATGTTTAGTATTTTAACTAGAAAGCGATCTATTTAGTGGTTATATATGGAAAGTCAAATGTGTTGTTATCAAGGCCATGATATGTTTCGTACTTTCACACTTAAATATGAACACAGCTAGGATTAAGAAATTTCTTTGGTGTTATATTACTAATGGGAGGGCTGAATTATTCTTATTTATTGAAAATTGTGAATATTTTAAAAATACATGAACCATATATTATTATTACATGATAGTTTAGAATCCTCCCAAATTCCTTTTTAAAAATGGGTTCATTTTTTTTATTTTTTGTTTATAAATACCTCTTCACTTCTAGTCATCATTTTCAAAATTGAGAATAACTGTTCTTCTTTGAAATATATTATGATTAATAGATTTGACCAAACTAACTAAAAAAAATTTAGTTGAACATAATTTATGAAATATTTGAATTATTATTTTATATTTTATTTTTGCAGAATGGGAAAACCTATCATGACTTAGTTATCAAGCCAATATATCAAGACAACCATCATTGGTTGTTATCCGTGAATCCAAATTGAATCATGACCATTATTCAAGGAAAACCACACCACCTGGAATTACCCATTAGTGGCCTATAACGGGGCATGCTTTCAATCCTGCAACATGCCTCTAAGTATTTGTCTATTATCCTATTTTACGTCCCATGAAGAAAAAATCTTAGACAATCAGAAGTAGTTTGAGGGCATATTCCAATCTTCAAATTATATAAATTGCGACTCGTGTCCCACGAGGACAATCTCCCAGCCAAGTAGAAGCAGCTTGAAGGCATAGTCCAGTTTTGAAATTATATAAATAATGAATCACATTATATTTTTTCAAAATAATATAAAATATATACTTGATTGAAACATATTTTATTATTAAGTTGGAGCAATTTTTTCCCCAACATTATCACAAAACTTTGTATTAACCAAAACAATTAATTTTATCATCATTGAAAAGCTTTACATCATCAAATTTATACCCTCATTGAAAAATTTCTCAATGTTTATTAGTCTCGAGCTTTCTAGAGACTATAGCACTCACCTCGCAGTAAAATTGCCTTGACCCTTGATTAATTTGTTGCATTTTTAGAAATTTTAACCAAAGGTTTGAGAAAATGTTGAATACTTATATTTTTCTCTAAATTAAAAATTAAATCTGTAATTTGTAGAAAAAAAATTTAAATTTTCTATTGGAAGAGTGAGCAATGTTGTGACATAATTCCCCTCATGGAGGGTGAATTATTTTTAGTATTTATTTGTTCCTAGAAAATCACTTTAAAATTAAAAAAAGGTTGATTTTGTAAATGGTCATGCTGTTTATGAGTGCTTTAAAATTCTTATGTATGAAACTATGAATTATTTTCCCAATGATGCCAGAAATGATGCGGTTGTAGGTACCTTCAATAAGTGAGGTTTTGCAGGGGGAGGGGTTTAAAAAATATGCAGAGGAATATTTTACATATAAATTTAATATCAAATTTCTACTATTTTTCTATGTAGAGAAAGGGTGTGTGAATATATTGTGTGGGAGGGAGTTTTTGTCTGTTTATTCACACACCACTCCTTGCACACACTTTCTCCTACACTCCCAAGGCCAAGATGTGGCCAACTAAGGGAAAATATATACAAAAATTCTTAAATTTATTCCCACCTTAAGTACATGCTTTGCAAGAAACATATAGAATTATTCTAGAAGGTGATCAATGTAAGAATGAATAATACAAGGAGATAACCAAGAAATATAAATGTTTATATGAATTTCAACGAGTATATATGGGCCCTTTTTGGCAAACAAATCGCTCTTGTGGACAAGATGGATCTCCATAGGTTCAAAAACCAAACACTTGAACAAAATAATCAAATACATAAAAACATTCCCTAGAGTAATACTAAATCATAGATGTATGATTGGATGAATGGTTCATACCTTTTTCGAAATGATTCTCCTCAGCATTGTTTGTTATAAATTTTTAACTCATTCTCAATGCTCCAAGAAAATATCTGCAAAGACACAAACATAGAAATTATCAAATCATGTGATACCTAAATTATTTAACATAATCTATAAAAGTGATCAAGGAATATCATAGAAATCACCATAAAAATGAATGTGGGAAATATATATGCATTTGCATTAATTAATAAAAGGATAGAGTTTTAAAAAAAGCCTTGATTTTGATAGCTTCCTCCCAATATTCCTCAATTCCAAACTTTGATTCAAAATCCTCCACTGAATACTTCAACAGAGTGGAAGTATAGTTTCAAGAATCAAAATGAAAACCTTTTTCCCTTTGAGTGCATTATAATTATAGGCCAAATATAAAAGTTTGAGATGCACCTAGGTAGGAACTAGATACACAATGGAGGGGATGTTATCAATTATGGTAAGGATGAGATCCATTATGGTAGTTTTTCGAGCCCATGTCCTAACCGATTGGAAAGATACCTTCACAAGGCTTTTAGAATGGAAGCTTTATATCATTTTTTTATTTTTTTACCCATGTAATAATATTGTTACACCTTTAATGAAGGAAAATTGCGACGACATTGCAACATGTTTACTATGAAAGGTGTGATTTTGTAGGTTGTAATACTACCAGTTGCAACAATATCTAGAAATATGGTTTTTAAAGTATGTAATTCAAGATTATTATCAGTCATGGAGAGGTATTTCTTCCATATTTCTTGGGGGTTAACGAGAATAGTTCTTCAAATAGAGAAGCATCCAGGTTTGGAACCATTTACATGAATGTCATAAATTTATGTGTCATAGGCCCATAATTGATGTGTGATTAGAAAGATCATGTTACATTACTATAGGACATATAACTAATATGTTAGCTCTCAGAAGTAATATGATAAAGTTATAAAAAATTAGTAGGACTAAGCTCGTTTTACGAGCCATATTAATTACTGATGTGGTGACCAATATTATAACTTACTTAAGGTATTAATTTTAAAACAAAGATATGAAGAAAATTTCTCTTGGGGAAGGAGTCATCAGTTACAAACTTTTAAAAAGCATGGTGAAAATGCTTTCCATCAGCCCTAATGATTTTCTTGTTCTTTATTTGATATGGTCTACATCAGCCTGAATGATTGGCTTGTTCTTTATTTCTTATGGTCTACATTTCAAGTACTAAGCCAAGAAAATAAATTTATACAATCCTCAATACTAGGCTCCTTTTATAAATTCTTTAGGAACTTACAAAGCCCTGCTAGAGGGTTAGTCATTTAGAATTAATTAAAGAGTGTTGTGGATGAATAGTGTGATCCTACTGTCATCTGTGAATGTGTGCATGGTTCAAGGCCACGTAGAAGGCATTTCACTCTAAAAGTGGAAATTATCTTATCCATATAGGATAAATTAGTACTCAACCCATTTCTCAAGATAGAAAAAAATGTTTCTAAATATTAAACACCTTTATCCATTTATTCAAAAATTCCAAACTCTATTTTTCATTTTCCACTTCTCTAAATTTTTCCTACACTGACATTTAACTACAAGAAATTTTGTTTTCCTATATTATGGATCATCTTATTTCTTTCTCTCAAGACCCTTGAATCCTTGATTTCATCGGAAAATTTTCAAATGAAGATGGGAAAGTGGTTAAAGACAAGGTGTTTGGAAAATAGATAAAAAAAGAGAAGAAAATATAGATCAATGACATGAAAATTATCCTCTTCGAGGGGGAAACATCATTTACATCACATAAATGAACAATTATTGGATGATTCAAATGGCATGAACTCATTGGTATATATATGAGTCTAAAGGTTCACAATATAATCAAAGCCAACATAACAATACTCTTGTAAGAGAACAACAATAAGAATATTGGGATTCTATGGGGCACAACACTAATAATAAGGGGGATACACTACTATTATAGGGACCTAATATTCCCCTATCCTTCAAAAAAAGTGTTTCCCTTAGAACTTGAGTAGTTCTAGATGCTTTTGTATAAATTTCTAAACCTCCCATGTGGAATCTTCAGTGGGCAAGTTCATCTAATGAATGAGATACTCTCAATTCATTGATTTCATAGTTGTCAGGTTCCTGTTACCATGATTTCTTCGGTATCAAATATAATTTACCCTTCCTCTTAATGTTCTAGAAATATTATTTTAACTAGGACCTTGTCACCAATAACCTTGTTTAAGCATGAATCGTGGAAAACTAGGTGTACTCAAGAATATGCAGACACCTCCAATTTGTATGCCATAATAACAATATTTTGCAGCAATTTGTAAGCTAATGGCTAAAGGTTGTAAGAGACCTGGAGTATTAATTGTATCAACTTTATTTTATTGGTAAACCAAACATATTGCTACAAAATTATGAATATTAGATTTAAGGTCATCTAAAAAAAAATCCTTCTTGACCCTGTAGAGGTATTTAAAAATCTTGAGTGTCATCCTAAAGGAGAGGTGTGTGTTGTGAAACCAGCTCCAAAAATAGAAGAAAATAGATATCAACGACTTAGAAATAAGCCACTTCAAGGGGGAAACCTCGAATACATTACATGAATGAACAATTCTTGAATGATACAAATGAAAAAACCTCCTTTCTATATATAGGAGTCCATGGGGCCACAATGTAACCCTATCTGCCCTAAAAATAATAAAGTAAGGGCATAATAATAAAAATATGGGGGTTACATGGGTACAACAATAACAATAAGGGGGGCTACACTAACATAATAAGGGACTATGCTACTAATATAGGGACTTAACATGCCCCTCTCCTTCAAACAAGTGTTGTCCTTAATGATTGATTATTTCTTCATGCTTTTATATAAAATTCTCATCCTCCCATGTGGAATATTCTACAGGAAAGTTCTTCCACTTGATGAGATACTCTGAAATTGATCGTACTTATCGAGTTCTTTTTTCTGTGACTGCTTCATAACTTCTTTCGATGTGATGTTGATCTTCTTGTTGTTTCATTATATTTTTCACCAAAGTTAGGTTATCCTTTGAGAGTTGAAGAACTTGTTGTTGATGCTCAATTTGATCTTCCACTAATTTATCATCCATATTAGCTATTATTTGATCCTTAAAACCATCCAAATTAGCCTCCATTTTTTATTTTAAACCATCTATGTCATCTTCGGTTTCTCTTCATAAGATCAAAACTTATTACACTTGGTACAGTAATTTTGATATATCATACTACAATTCTTCCTCTTCATGCATCATAGCATAGGTTTTTTAGGGCTTAATGGGTATGGAATTATTTTTTGGAGGCATTATTAAACCCAATACTAATAAAAATTCTAAAATATGCCCTCAGAATCACTTCAAACCGTTTTTTCAAACAAACATTATGCAATTTTAAAAACCAAAAACACACCTTTTTATTGCTTTTGAGGAGTTTGATATTGAAATTGACTTATCTATACACTTGCAGATACTCAATATCTAAAATTTGGCCCTGTAGTTGTCCTATGAAGCTTCATTCAAATGCCATAGGTCATACTTGATTTGGATTCTTCAAGGGAAAATTATGTCCAATCTCCCACAATGACCTAATTATGGACTAGTTCAGTAGAGTGAACTTGTACGACTTTCCACATGTCACTGTTTTCTCCTTTGGCTTTGAAATTTATAGATAGGAAACTATATTCTATGTAATTCCAATCACTTTTTATATATTTCCAATCTGATTCCCAGAGAGAGAGTTATGAAGATTTTCCCACGATCACCTGTTTGAGATGAAATTAGGGAGCCTGAAAAGGCCTAACTTCCACAGATCATATCTCCAAAAATATTGCGAACCAAGTTCTGAATTTTGCGAAAATGTTCCTCAGGATCACGGCTTCATTCTATAAAAATTTCAGCTTCTGAACCTTCGTAGAAAAATTATTATAGCGCAAATGTCACGATGACCTTTTTAAGTGAATTTCAGGAGCCTGCAAAAATCCCTACCTTCCATAGTTCAAATCTCCGAAAATATTGCGAACAAAGCTCTGGAATTTTGTGACAATATTCCTCTGGATTTCGTCTTCACACCCAAAAAATTTTAGCTTCTGAACCTTCGTAGAAAAATAATTATAGCGAAAATTCCACGATGACCTGTTTGGAGCAAAGAAACCCTAGAATCCAAAGCTATGATACCAAATGTTGTGAAACCATCTCCAAAAATAGAAGAAAAGAGATATCAGTGCCTTAGAAATAATCCACTTCAATGGGGAAACCTCCAATACATTACATGAATGAACAATTCTCAGATGATACAAATGACAGAACCTCCTTTCTATATATAGGAGTCCATGGGGCCACAATGTAACCCTAGCCGACCTAAAAATAATAAAGAAAGGGCACAATAATAACAATATGGGGGTTATCGGGGTACATCAATAACAATAAGGGAGGCTACACTAACATAATAAGGGACTACACTATTAATATAGGGACTTAACAATGTGTAATTCCAAAAGAATATTTTGTTTGAGTTTGGAATTCTTACATTGATATAAGAGATCTTTGTGTGATAATGAGTCAATTTTTTCATATAAATGTATCAAATGTAGAGGGACCTTGCTACAACTTTTCAATGAGTGTCTACACATCTTCATCATTCTGCCACTCCTCCCTTTCTTTAGCTATAAAATTAGGTTGGATAACATAAATGACATAGAGAAATGATTCCACGTCGTCATCCTATTTGGAGAGTGCATCTACAACAAAATTTTGCTTCCCTTTTTTGTAGATGATTTCAAAGTCATAACCCAACATCTTAGTGACCCATTCTTCCTTCTCTTCAAAATATAATATGTGTTCCAAAAACTCTTTAAGAATATCATGATCTATTTTTTCCTTGAAGTGTCTTCCCATTAGGTAAGGGCACCATTTCTTTAGCGCATGTAGTATTTACAACATTTCTTTCTCATAAATAGGTTTCTATAAATACTTTCCCTTGATTGGATGACTTTCAAATTAAATGGGTCATCCTTCTTGCATTAAAATAACACCAATTCCATTTCCTAAGGCATCACATTCCACCACAAAGTCTTTTGTGAGGTATTGTGTAGCTAAAACCATATCATGGCACATTTCTTATTTACTATGTTCAAAGGAATCAGTTGCTCCTATAGTCCAAACAAATGAATCTTTCTTCAATAATGTTGTTAAATGTGTTGTTATTTTCCCATAATTTTTAACAATATTGCGATAATACCCTGTCAACCTGAGAAATCCTCTGAGATGCTTTAGGGTTGTCGGGATTTTCCATTCTTTAAAGGTTTTATTTCTTTTAGGATCTACCTTAACGCCCTCATGAGATACAATATGACCCAAATATTCCACCTCTTGTACCCAAAATAAAAATTTGGACGTTTTTGCATACAATTGTTTCTCCTTGAATAGTTTGAGCACCCTATCCACATGTTGAACATGATCCTTCCAAGACTTGTTGTATATTAGTATATCATAAGAAAATATTAGCAAAAAAAATCTAAGTAATGTTTTGAAATGTAATTTATCATACCTTGAAATATAGAAGGTGCATTAGTAAGGCCAAAATGCATTACCCAATATTCATAATTACCTTCATGAGTTCTCAATGTTTTTTTCAAACAGTTTCTATTATAATTTGATGATATCTTGAACGAAGATCCATCTTAATGAAGTAAATTTCTCCATGTAATTCATCCAAAAATTCATCAATGACAGGAATTGGAAATTTATATTTGAAAATGATTTTGTTGGTCTCCATATAATTAGAACACATACACCCTAATCCATAATTCTTGTGTACAAATACTACTATAGTAGAGAAATAACTTTGGTTACGTTGAATTATACCTACCTCTATAATTTTGTAACCATACATTCAATTTTACCTTTTTGGGCATACAAATATATGTAAGGTCTGATGTTTGGAGGAATGCTTCTTGGAATCAACTATATAGCCTTATCATGATCACAGATAGGTGAGGAGCCTTTTGGAGTTTCAAATACCCTGCACTGATTGTCCAATATTCTTTAGATGCTTTCGATGTTTGAACATCGAGTGGGCATAATTGTGAAATTATGCCTCATTTTTCTTTCTTCAAACTCTTTTGCATGCCATTAGAGTTTCTTGTATTCCCTAGTTTCCCTACAATGACCCTTAGTTAAATTTTAGTTCCTTCCTAGGGAAAGTTTAAGAAAATCTCTTGAAAATTAAAATTTATTATCCCCAAAGATTCTACCATAGGACTCCTAATACAACATCAACACCACCAATTGGAATGAAAAGAATTGGATTATTCAATACATATTCCCCTATGTTTAGGTTGATATTATGACACTTCCCTGATAATTTTATAGTTCCTTCATTTGCAACCATCACTTGATACTCCCGTGTTGGATATAGAAAACAACTCAATTCCTTGGCAATCTTACAATGAATTAAATTATTGGAACTACCAAAATTGATCAACAATATATATATATATATATATATATATATATATATATATATATATATATATATCCTTCTATATATATATATCCTTCTATATTGGAATTTTGAGGAGTGGTAATTCCTAACAATGCATTACAAGTTACGGTTGTATTCATTTCTTCTTTCTCTGGGGTTGGTTCCTGGTGTATATCCCTTCTTTTTATGCTTCTTATTCACTTTATTCCTCCTCTTCAGAATCTATGTAAAATTATTTCTTCTCATTACACTTATTATTTATGGTTTATTTTTTGTTACAATTGTAACAAGGAAATTTGGCTATTTCTTCCTCCAATTTTTGTGTTGTTGGTGGTGTAGGTTGTGAGAGGCTAGAAGCATCAATACTTCCATATTTATAGTTGTGAGTGGAATACTTCATTGTTTCCATAATTATTCTTTCACCTTGAATTAATGCAACGAATTAGGTTCCCAAAGGTGATCCTCATTTGGATGTTATCCTTTAAATTCCATATGAAGAAATCAATCCTATGCTTCTTTCCCATATCATTTTCCTTGATACTCAATTTTTGGAAGTCCTCATAGTGCGCTACCATTGAAGCCTTTTGTTTGATATTTATTAATTAGCTAAAGAAGGTATTGTTCTTTGTATCCTAATAATGTGCTACCAATTATTCCGTAAAAATTGTCCGAGTGAGAATTTATTAATGAGAACAAATCCAATGATACCATACAAAATGATTGTTTTCCTAATATAAAAATGCAATGCATACCTTTTGATTGTGTGACACGTCATGTAGATCAAATAATTTCTCCATTTGTAGTATCCATGTTACCATATCCTTGCCATAAAGCTTTTGCATATGAATATTTTGAATATGGTTGGTCCTCCTCCCAAAGTTGGAGTCTCTAGAATCATGATTCACATTTTCTTTGTTCTCTTCATGAGTTTCACGAAATATCTTATCACCACTAGGAAGCCTTTCTTCTAGTATCTTTTCCAAACCTTCTTTCAAATCTTCCATGTATGTTTTGAAACCATTCATATCACTTTTTATACAATCTATGTTTCCTTTATTTATGATTTTAAACCATCCATGTACCCTTTTAGTTCATCTTTGGTTTCTCTTTGTGAGAGAGAAATTTGTTGCAGTTGGTCCCATAATTTTGATATGTCATGTTGCAATTCTTTCTCTTCATGCGTCATACTAGAGCTTTGTGAGGGCTTAATGGGTGAAGATTTTTTTTAGAGGAATTTTAGAACCAAATATTGATATTTATGCTTCAGTATTCCCTTGAAATAACTTCAAACTGATTTTTTAAACAAACAAAAGCTATGAAAATTAAAAAAAATTCACACCCATTTCTAGATTTTTGGAGATCAATATTGAAACTATTGTATCTTTGTAATTTCAGCCCTCTGAGGTCTGAATATTCATTTTGTGGTATCCATATGATTTTTTTTGCCAATGCCACAAGCCAAACTGATATTGGATTCTTCAAGCTAAATATATGCCCAATCTCTCATAATTTCCTAATTATGGGCTCTTTCAATAGAGCGAACTTGTACGAAATTTCACGTGGCCCTGTTTCAATATTTGACCCTTAGAAGCCCACTATTTTTACTTTTGTGCCCTTAAATTATTATTGTTATGTCAACCAGGATTATATTGTGACCCCTTGGACTCTTATATATAGAAAATATGCTTTTTCATTTGTACCATCCATGAATTGTTCATTTATGCTATGTAAAGGAGGTTTCCCCCTTGAAGAGGTTGATTTCTAAGTTGTTTATCTATATTTTCTTCTATTTTGTGAGTAGGTTTCATAACATTTGGAGTCAAAGCTTTGGATTCTAGAGTTTCATTTTTGAAAACATATCATCTTATAATTTTCACTATAACATTTTTTCTACGAGGATTCAAATGCTGAAATTATTACCATGTGGAGCTGAAATCTAGATGAGCTTCGTGTAAGAATTTTGGACCTTGGTTTGCAACATTTTCAGAGTTATGATCTATGGAAGTTAGGGTGTTTTCAAACTCCAAAATTTCATCTTAAAGAGGTGACAGCGAGGAAATAATCATAAATTTTGTTTCTGGAATACGATTGGAATTATGTGAAAAGTGGTTGAAAGTGTAGGGATGTTAGTTTATTGTGTATCAATTTGATAACCGATGTTTGAAATAGTGATATGTCACATGCCCTACAAATTTTCTCTATTGAACGAGCCCATAATTAGATCATTGTGGGAAATCCAACATAACTTTTCCTTCAACAATCTAAATTAGGTCTCAAATTTTGAATTGGAAAGAATACTCATAGGGATAATGTACATGACCAAATTTTATATCTTGAAGATCTTAAATCACCAAGATAAATCAAGTTCCATATGGACCTCCTAAAAAGCAAGAAAAAGGTGTGTATTTAGTTTTTTTAAATTGCACAACATTTTTTTGAAAAAATAGTTTGAAGTGATTCCAAGGGCATATTGAAGCATAGATATAAGTATTGGATTATAAATTTCCTCCAAAAAATAATTTAACACCCATTAAATCCTCATAAAAATATACTATGAAACATTAAGAGGAAGAAGTGTAGGATGAAATATCAAAATTACGAGTCCAAGTGCAACAAATTTCGCTCTCACAAAGAGAAACCAAACAAGAACTGAAAGGTGATACAGATGATTTAAAAGGAAAAATGAATGGTTTAAAGGTGACATGGATGGTTTAAAAGGAAACATGGAATATTTTAAGGAAGACACGTAAGGTTTGAAGGAAGGTTTGACAAAGTTTCTACAAGAAAAGCTTCCTAATGGAAAAAAAGGTAGTAGAGGAAACTCATGATGAGGAAAAAATAAATGCTAATCATGATTTCATAAACTCTAATTGTAGATTGAAGAACCACCATATTCCAAAGATCGATATGAGTAATTTTTATGGAAAGGATCCTGTAACATGGATACTATATATGGAGCAATATTTTGATCTCCATAATGTGAAAAACACACAAAAGGTATGTATTCAAACTTTTTACTTAGAACCCAATACATTTGTATGGTATCAATGGCTTCACTATCATAAAAATATTGTCAGTTGGTCAATTTTTATGAACTAAATGATAACACATTATGAGGATACAAAGTGCAACACCTTCTTTAGCCAATTGATAAATCTCAAACAAAAAGGGTTCAATGGTGGAGCACATTGATGGCTTCCCAAAAATGAGTATAAGAGTAACTGATAATACAAAGGAGCACATGATTGATTTATTCATAGGGACTCTAAAGGATAACATCCAACATGAGATTCGAATTTTGGAACTTGATTCATTAGAGAATGCATTCAGGCTAGAAAGAAAAATTGAAAGAAAAATTATGGCGACAAGGAAGCCTAAAAGTCACAACTATAAAAACGGAAGTGTTTCTATTCGTAGATTTCCACAAAATACAAGGTTTAGACCACAACAATTGGAGGAAAAAATAGAAAAATGGATTTGCTACAATTGTGATAGAAACTACACTAAAGTTCATAAGTGTGTCGAGAATAAACTATCTTACATAGATTGTGAAGAAGAGGAAGAAAAGGAAAAAGAAACTTCAAAAGAAGAGGATGTATAGCATGAACCAATCATAGAGGAGGAAGAAATGAATCTGAAGACATCCTGCAATGCATTGGCAGGAATCACGATTCCTTAAACTCTCAAGAAGAAAAATGTAATAGTGTTGATTTATTCTGGTAGTACCCATAATTTTATTCATTGTAAGGTAGCCAAGGAGTTGAATTTCTTCCTATACCCAGCACCAAAGTATCAAATGATGGGTGAAAATGGAGGAACTATAAATTTCTTTGGAAAGGTACATAATATCAAACTAACCATGGGGTAATATTTATTTAATAATGAAATGATATCCATCACAATGGGTGGTGCAGATGTAGTACTAGGAGCACAATGGTTACAATCTTTGGGGACAATAGCTTTTAACTTTCAAGAATTTTTCTTGAAAAAAAAATTAGAAGGAAAGGAATTTGAATTACAGGGTAGTGCAGGGAAGCCAGGAGAGACAATCAGCTCTAATGTCATGAAAAAGCTTCCGAAGAAAGAAAAATGAGGTCTAATTGCACAGTTATGCTCCCTACAGGTTCAAACATCAAAATCACCCTTTTCTCCAGATCTCCAAAAGTCTTGGAAAATCATTCTAAGATATTTGAGTCTCCATAAGGACTCACACCTATTCGTGATTACGATCAAGATACTCATTTGATTCCAGGAAGTGTTCCAAACACTAGGCCTTATATATATCCTTATGCTCAAAAGAGTGAGATCGAACGTATGGTTGGAGAAATTCTAGAGGATGGTATAATTCAACCTAGTGAAAGTTATTTCTATGATGCAGTAGTATTGGTGCACAAGAAGGATGGATCGTGGATTATGTGTCCAGATTATAGGGAGCTCAACAAGCTCACTATTAAATCTAAATTTCACATCCCCTTCATTGATGAATTATTGGATGAATTACGTGGAGCAGTTTACTCCACCAAGTTGGATCTTTGTTATGGATATCATCAGATTAGAATGAAGACTGAAGACCTTCAAAAAATGACATTTAGAAGCCATAACGATCATTGTGAATTTTTTTTCATGCCTTTTTTCCTTACTCATTCATCTTACACATTTCAAGGTTTGATGAATTGTATTTTCAAACCCTTCCTTAGAAATATTTTGTTAGTATTTTTTGATGATATACTAATCTACATCAAATCATGGAAGGATAATGTTCAACATGTTGACATGGTGCTCAAACTATTGGAGGAGAGACAATTATATGAAAGAACCTCCAATTGTTTCTTTGGAGTACATGAGGTGGAATATTTGAGTCATATTGTATCTCATGATGGTATTAAGGTAGACCCTAACAAAATTAAGTCCATCAAGGAATGGAAAATCCCTAAGACCATAAAGCATCTTCGAGGATCTCTGGGGTTAACATGGCATTATCACAATTTTTTTAAGAATTATGGGAGAATATTGCCAGCTTTAACATTGTTGCTGAGGAAAGATGGATTTTCTTGGACTCCAAAAGCAACTAAGGCCTTTACACATCTTAAATAGGCAATGTGTGAATCGCCGGTCTTAGCTACGCGAGACTTCACAAAAACATTTATTATGGAATGTGATGCGTCAGGAAATGGAATTGGTGTTGTTTTAATGCAAGAAGTAGGACCCATTTCTTTTGAAAGTCATCCAATCAAAGGAAATTATTTACTAAAACCGATTTATGAGAAGGAAATTTTGGTAAAACTACATGCACTAAAGCAATGGTAGCCTTACCTAATGGGAAGATACTTCAAGGTAAAAATAGACCATGATAATCTTAAATACCTTTTGGAACAAACATTATCTTTAGAAGAGTAGCAAAAATAGGTCACAAAGTTGTTGGGTTATGACTTTGAAATCATCTACAAAAAAGGGAAGAAAATTGTTGTTTCAGATGCACTCTCAACAAAGGATGAGGATGTAGAAGGATTTCTTTGTGCCATTTCTATTATCCAACCTACATGGATAACCAAACCAAGGATGAATGGAAGAATGATGAAGATGTGTGGATAATCATTCAAAAGTTGTAGCAATATCCAAATACATTTGAAACATATAGCTGGAAAATTTATTCCTTATGGTACAAATATCACTTATATATTTGTAAGAATTCCCAACTAAAACAAAATATTATTTTGGAATCACACACCTCTCTCTTAGGAGGGCACTCAGGATTTTTTAAAACTTACCACGGGGTAAATAATTTTTTTTTTGGGATCGCATTAAATCTGATATTCAAAATTTTGTGGCGGAATGTTTGGTTTGGAAACAAAATAAAGTTTAAATAATTATGACGCCATGTCTGTTACAACCTTGATCCATTCTAAGTCAACGTTGGGAGGAGTTTTCAATGGATTTTATCACAGGTTTACCCAATTCCAAAGGAAAGACTTTCATCATGGTGGTAGTTGATATACTCACCAAGTATGCACACTTTTGTGCTTTATCTCATCCATTTAAAGCGAGTATAGTTGCTACTACATTTATGGAAACAATTGAAAATCTACACGGAAACCCAAAGATTATTGTAAGCGATAGAGATCCCATTTTTATAGAAAACATTTGGACGAAATTATTTTATTATTTGGGTACTCAATTAACTCATAGCCCATACTATAATCCTCAATCTAATGGGAAAATTGAAACAGTGAACAAATGTTTGGAAGGATATCTTCGTTGCTCTGTATTTGATAAACATACAAAATGGTTCAAGTGGTTACCTCTAGCTGAATGGTGGTATAACATTTCCTTCCATAATGCAAAAAAATGAACCCATTTATTGCACTTTATGGATATCATCCACCCTCCATGACATCATATTTAAGAGAAAATTCTAAGGTTCAAGTAATGGAAGATCACATCGAGCATCTACAAGTTCTCAACTCTTAAAATATAGCCTCACCTTGGCAGAGTTTTGAATGAAACAACATCCAAATCAACATCCCAATGAAGGATTTTTTGATGTAGGTGACTGGGTATTTTTAAGTCTACAACCATGCAAACAAATTTCCCTCAAGAAATCTAAGAAGGATAATTAATTATCCCCAATGTATTATGGTCCTTAGAAAGTATTGCAAAAGATTAATACTACGACATATAAATTGGAGTGTCTTGCATCTTCCTAACTGCACCTAGTTTTCCATGTTTCATTGTTAAAGAAGGTTATACGTGCCAATATCCAAGTTCAAACAATATTGCCATAACTTGACGAAGAAGGAAAATTCATATTGGAACCTAAAGTAGTCACAGAAACAAGAACTCGACAACTACGAAATCGATCAATTTCAAAGTATATCATCAAGTGGAATAACCTACCCGTTGAAGATTCGACATGGGAGGATGAGAATCTTATACAGAAGAATCCAAAAATACTAAAGCATTGAGGACAAAACTTTTTTGAAGGAGAGGGGCATGCTATTTCCCTATAATACTATTTTATCCCCTTATTGTTATTGTTAGTGTAGCACCCTTATTATTATTTTTGTGCCCATGTAGTCCCCATATTTTTAGTATTGTGCCCCAGTATGGTTATTTTTATGCCATTAAATTTTTATTGTTATGTTGGCTAGGACTATATTGTGACCCCTTGGAATCCTATATATAGAAAGGACGTGTTTTCATTTGTATCATCCAAGAATTTTTCATTTATGTAATTTAAAGGAGGGTTTCCCTTGAAGAGGATGATTTCTAATTCGTTGATCTACCTTTTCTTCTATTTTGTGAGATGGTTTCATAGATCAATGACTTGAAAATAATTCTCTTTGAGGGACAAACCTCCTTGACATCACATAAATGAAAAATTATTGGATGGTTCAAATGACATGAAATTGTTGGTATATATAGGATTCTAAAGGGTCACAATATAATCAAAGGCTACAAACGATAATAATGTAGGGGAACTATAATAAAAATAGTGGGCTGCTATGGAGCACAACACTAAAAATAAAGGTGCTCTAGTAAAAATAAAAATAAGCGGGCTACACTAGTATTATAGCGAACTAACATGCCCCTCTTCTTCAAAAAAAAAAATTGTCCTCAATGCTTGAGTACTTTTGGATGATTCAGTATAAAATTATCATCCTCCTAGGTGGAGTATTCAATAGCTAAGTTCATACACTAATGATATACTCTGAAATTGATCGATTTCATAGTTTTGAGGTTCTTGTTTCCTTGATTTCTACAGGATCCAATATCATTTTTCCTTCCTATTCAAGTTCTGGCAATATTGTTTGAACTAGGAGCTTGTCACTGATAACCTTCTTTAAGAATGAAACATGGAAAACTATGTGTACTCAGGATGATGGAAGCACCTTCAATTTGTATGTCATAATACCAATATTTTGCAACAATTTGTATGGACCATAGTTCTTGGGTGATAATTTATTATCCTGCTTAAATTTCTTTAAGGAAATTTGTTTGTATGGTTTCAGCCATAAAAATACCCAGTTTCATACGTCAAGCTTATTTCACCAAGATGTTGATATGCCTATTGTTTCATTTGATTATGCACCATAATGAGATTATTCGTAAAGAGGTTTCATTATTTCCTTTGAACATAGGTAAAAATATGATAAAATCCATTGAGACCTCCTCCCAATGCTGACATGGAAATGGTTGTAACAAAGTTGGAGTATTAATTTTCTCAACATTATTTTTTTGGGAAACCAAACACTCTGCCACAAACTTATGAATATTATATTTAACGCCATTCCAAAAAAATTCCTTTCCAACCTTGTAGAGGTATTTAAAAATCTCAAGTGTCCTCCTAAAGGAGACATGTGAAATCCCAAAAGAATATTTTATTTGAGTTGGGAATTATTACATAGATATAAGCGATTTTTGTACCATAATGAATCTTGTTTACTGATAAAGGTATCAAATGTACTGGGATCTTGCTGAAATTTTGAATGAGTGTCCACACCACTTCATCATTCTTCCACTCCTCCCTTCCCTAGTTATCGAATTAGGTTGGATAATAGAAATGGCATACAAAATTCATTCCACATCATAATCCCATCCTGAGAGTGCATTTTCAACAACAGTTTGCTTCAATATTTGTAGATGATTTCAAAGTAATAACCAAACATGTTAGTGACCCATTTTTTCTTCTCTTTTGAAGATAATATTTGTTCCAAAAATTATTTAGGACTATCATTATCTATTTTTACATTTAAGTGTCTTCCCATTATGTAAGGGCACCATTTCTTCAGTGTATGTATTACTTATAACATTTCTCTCTCATAAATAGGTTTTTGTAAATAATTTCACTTGATTGGTTGACTTTAAAAATCCACGGGTCTTCCTTATTACATTAAAATAACATAATTTATGTTTCCTAAGGCATCAAATTTCTCCAAAAGGTCTTTTGTGAAGTCTAGCATAGCTAAAACCAGAGCTTGGAACATTGCTTATTTAGTATGTTTAAAGGACTTAGTTACTTCTGGAGTCCAAAAAAATGCAACTTTATTCAGTAATTCTTAACAATATTGCGATAATACCCTATCAACCTGAGAAATCCTGAGATATTCTTTAGGGTTATGGGGATTTTCCATTCTGTAATAGTTTTAATTTTGTTAGGATCTACCTTAACACCCTGATGAGATACAATATAACCCAAATATTCCACCACTTGTACCCAACATAAAAACTTGGACATTTTTGCATACAAATATTTATCCTCTAATAGTTTGATCACCTTATCAACATGATGAACATGATCCTTCCAAGACTTTTTGTATATTATTATATCACGAAAAAATATTAACAAAAAGTTTCTACGTAATGGTTTGAAATGGAATTCATCAAACCTTTAAATGTGGAAGTGCATTAGTAAGGCCAAATTGCGTGACCAAAAACTCATAATTACCTTCCTGAGTTGTGAATGCTGTTTTCATAATGTCTTCAATGTGTATTATAATTTGATGATATCTTGAACAAAGATCCATCTTGGTGAAGTAAATTTCTCCATGTAATTCACCCAAAAATTCATCAATTACAGGAATTGGAAATTTTATTTAATAATGAGCTTATTGATCTCCCTATAATCCTAACACATATTCCATGATCCATCCTTATTATGTACCAATAATACCATATGAAAGAAATAACTTTGGCTAGGTTGAATTATACTAGCCTATATAATTTCTGTAACCATACATTCGATTTTTTTTTTTTTTGGTATAGACATATATGTAAGGTCTAATGCTTGGAGGAGCATTTCATGGAATCAACTTTATAGAATTATCATGATAACAGATATGTGAGGGGCCTTTGGGAGTCTCAAATACCTTGGAATGATTGTCCAAGATTCTTTTGATGATTTTGATGTTTTAACATCTAGTGAACATAATTTTGAAATTATGCATCGATTTTATTTCTTCAATAATTTTGGCATTCCATTAGAGTTTATTATCTTCCCTAGTTTCCCTATGATGACCCTTAGTTAAATTTCCTTTTCTTCCCGAGAAAACTTCAAGAAAATCTCTTGAAAATTAAAAGTTATTATCCACAAATATTGTATCATTGGACTCCTAATACAATAACAACACCACCAGTTGGAATGAAAAGCATTGGATTATTCAATACATATTCCCCCATGGTTAGATTCATATTATGACACTTCCATGAGAAATTTATAGTTCATTAATTTGCAACCATAACTTGACTATTTGGTGTAGGATATATAAAATAACTCAATTCCTTAGTTATTTTATGATAAATTAAATTATTGGAACTACCAAAATTGATCGGAAATATTAATTTTTCTATATATATTCTTCTATTTAGAGAGTTTGAGGAGTGATAATTCCTATCAATTGACTACAAGTTATAGCTCGATTCATTTTTTTTTTCTCTGGGGTTGGTTCATGGTGTATATCGTCTTCTTTTGATGTTTCTTGTTCATTTTCTTCCTCCTCTTCAAAATCTATGTAAAATAATTTCTTCTCAGCACACCTATTATCCATAGTGTATTTTTTGTTACAACTATAACAAAGCCATTTTTTTTTCCTCCAATTTTTATGTTCTTAGCCCTGTAGGTCTTGGGAGGATAGGAGCATCAACACTTCCATATTTATAGTTGTGAGTGGTATACTTGTTTCCATAATTTTTCTTTCAATGCTTCATGCCACCTTGAATTGCTTATGCAATGAATTGGGTTCCAAAAGGAAAACCTCATTTTGATGTTTTACTTTAAATTCCCTATGAATAAATCAATCATATGCTCATTTGGAATATAATTTACATTGATAATTAATCTTTGGAAGTCCTCAAAGTGCTCTTCCATTGAAGCCTTTTTTTTTTATATTTATCAATTCAATAAAGAAGGTATTGCTCTTTGTATCCTCATAATGTGCTACCAATTATTCCATAAAATATTTCCAAGTGACAATTTATTTATGAGAACAAAGCCAACGATACCTTAAAAACTGATGTTGTTCTAAATATAAAGATGCAATGAGTACCTTTTGTGTGTGTGACACATCAGGTAGATCAAATAATTGCTCCATTTTCAGTATCCATGTTACCATATCCTTGCCATAAAACTTTTGCATATCAATATTTGGAATATGGTTGGTTTTCATCCCAAATATGGAGTTTATAAAATGACGATTCACATTATGTTTTTTCTCTTCACGATTTTTATGAAATATCTTATCACCACTAGGAAGTATTTCTTCTACTAACTTTGTCAAACCTTCTTTCAAATCTTCCATCTATATTTTCAAATCATTCATGTCTCTTTTTATACAATCTATGTTTCCTTTTATTTATGATTTTAGATTATCCATGTACCCTTTTAGTTCATCTTTGGTTTATCTTTGTGAGAGAGAAATTTTTTGCACTTGGTCCGATAATTTTGCTATATCACGTTGAAATTATTTCTCTTCACGCGTTCTAGTAGATATTTTTGAGGGCTTAATGAGTGAAGAGTTATTTTTTTGGGAGGAATTTTAGAACCAAATATTGATATATATGCTTCAATATTCCCTTTAAATAACTTCAAACAGATTTTTCAAACAAAAGGTATGAAAATTAAAAAAAATACACACATTTTTCTAGCTTTTAGGAGAACAATATTGAAACTATTGTATTTCTGTTATTTCAACTCTATGAGGTTTGGATATTTGTTCTATGGTATCCTTATGATCTTTATAGCCAAAGCCATACATCAGACCGATATTAGATTCTTCAAGTTAAATTTAAGCCCAATATCTCAGGATATTTTGATTATGGATTGTTTCAATAGAGCGGACTTGTATGAAATTTCATGTGGTGTTGTTTCCACCTTTGGACCTTCGAATCCCACTACTTCTATTGTTGTTCCCTTACATTATTATGTTTATTTCGCATAGGATTATGTTGTGACCCCTTGGACTCCTATATATAGAAAGGAGGTTTTGTCATTAGTATCATCCAAGAATTTTTCATTTATGTAATGTAAATTAGGTTTCCCCCTCGAAGAGGCTGATTTCTAAGTCATTGATCTATATTTTCTTCTATTTTGTGAGTTAGTTTCATAACATATTGAATTAGAGATTTTCATTCTAGGTTTTTGCTACTGCAAACCTGCCATATTGGATTTTTCGCTATAACATTTTTTATACGAGGATTTAGAATTTGAAATTGTTATCACGTGGAGATAAAATATCAATGAGCTCGGTGTAAAAATTTTAGAACTTAGTTCGCAACATTTTAAGAGATGTGATCTAGGGAAGTTAAGGTTTTTCCACGCTCTAGAATTTCATCGTAAAGAGGCGACCGAGGGAAAAGCATCATAACTTTTGTTTCAAGTGTTAGATTGGAATTCTGTAAAAAGTGGATGAAATTGAACAGACTCTAGTTTTTTTTATCAATTCAGAGTCGAAGGTCGAAAACATTACATGAGGCACATCGTACAAGTTTGATCTACTAAAAAAACCCTTAATTATGTCATTGTGGGAGAGAGGGAATAAATTTCTATTGAAGAATCCAAATTAGGCCTGACCTATGGCATTGGAAAGAAGCACAGATTGATACTATATGACCAAATTTCATACCTTAAATATCTAAAATCATAGAGATAAATAAGGTTCAATGTCGACCTCCTAAAAAGCAAGAAAAATGTGTGTATTTTTTTTGTAAAAAATTGCTTAAATTCTGTTTGAAAATGCAGTTTGAAGTGATTCCAAGGCCATATTGATGCATAGATATAAGTATTGGTTTATAAAATTCCTCCCAAAAATAATTTCACAACCTTTAAATCCTTAAAAAACTCTACTAGGATACATGAAGATGAATAAGTGCAACATGATATATCAAAATTACATGACCAACTGCAACAAATTTCGCCCTCACAAAGAGAAGCCAAATGAGAACTAAAAGGTGACATGGATGGCTTAAAAGGAAACATGAATGGTTTAAACGGTGACACTGATGGTTTAAAAGGAAACATGAAATATTTGAAGATATACATGGAAGGTTTGAAAGAACGTTTCATAAAGTTGCTACAAGAAAAGATTCCTAATGGAAAAAAGGTAGTAGAGAAAACTCACGATGAGAAGAAAATAAGCACTAATAATTATTTCATAAATGAAAACGTTGGATTGAAGACCCACAATATTCTAAATATCGATATGAGGATGTTTGATGAAAAGGATCACGTAAAATTGATACTACAGATGGAGCAATATTTTGGTCTCCATAATGTGAAAAATACACAAAAGGTACGTATTACAACTTTATATTTAGAACCTAATACATTTGTATGGTATCGATGGGTTTTCTCTATTAAAAAAATTGTCACTTGGTAAATTTCTATGGAGGAAATGATAGCACATTATGAGGATACAAAGAGAAACACCTTATTTATCCAATTGATAAATCTCAATCAAAAGTGTTCAATGGTGGAGCACATTGAGAACTTCCAAAAATTGAATATAAGGGTAACTGATATTCTAGAGGAGCACATGATTGATTTATTCATAGGGACTTTAAAGGATAATATCCAACATGAGGTTCACCGTTGGGAACCTAATTCATTGGAAATGGCATTCAGGTTGGCAAGAAAAATTACGGCGACAAGGAAGCCTACCACTAACAACTATAAATATGGAAGTGTTGTTACTCCTATAGTTCCACAACCTACAAGGTTGACACCACAACAATTGAAAGAAAAAAAAGAAAAAAATATTTGCTACAGTTGTGATAGAAAATACACTAAAGGTTGTAAGTGTGTTGATAAGAAATTATTTTACATAGATTTTGAAGAGGAGGAATAAAAGGAAGAAGAAAATTAAAAAGAAGAGGATATACACTAGAAACAAATCATAGATGAAAAAGAAATTAATCTAACCATATCTTGGAATTAATTGGAAATAATTACCACTCCTCAAACTCTCAATATAGAAGGACATATCAAGAATAAAAATGCAATATTTTTGATTGATTCAGGTAGTACCCATAATTTTATCCAATGTAAGGTATCCAAGGAATTTAATTGCTTCCTATACCCAGCACGAGAGTTTCAAATGATAGTTTCAAATGGAGGAACTATAAATTTCTCTGGAAAGTTCCATAATATCAAACTAACCATGGGGGAATATGTATTGGATAGTCCAATGCTATTCATCCCAATGGGTGGTGCTGATGTTGTTTTAGGAGTACACTAGTTAGAACCTTTGGGGACAATAGCTTTTAATTTTCAAGAGCTTTTGTTGAATTTTTTTTCGGAAGGAAAGGAAGTTAAATTACGGGGTATCGCAGGGACGCTAGGAAATATAATTAACTATAATGTCATGACAAAGCTTCTGAAGAAAGAAAAATAAGGTGTAATGGCACAATTACACTCACTACATGTTCAAACATCAAAATCATCTATTTCTCCAGATCTCCAAAAATTCTTTGGAACTCATTCTAAGGTATTTAAGACTCCCAAAGGGCTCCCACCTATTCTTGATCATGATCACACTATTCAATTGATTCCAAGAATTTTTCCTCTAAACATGAGACCTTACACATATCCTTATGATCAAAAGAGAGAGACTGAACATATGGTTGTAGAAATACTAGAGGCTGGTATAATTCAACCTGCTCAAAGTTCTTCCTCTGTTGGAGTAATATTCGTTCACATGAAGGATGGATCATGGTGTAGCCATCTGAATTATAGGCAGCTCAACAAGCTCACTATTAAAGATAAATTTACCATCCCCATCATTGGTGAATTATTGGATGAATTACATGGATAATTGTACTTCACCAAGCTAGATATTCGCTCTGGATATCATAAAATTAGAATAAAGACTGAAGATACTCTGAAAATAGCTTTGATAATTGATGAGGGTCATTATGAATTTGTGGTCATTCCTTTTTTCCTTAATAATGCACCTTCCATATTTCAAGGTTTGATCAATTCCATTTTGAAAGAATTCCTCAAAAAAATTGGGTTAGTATTTTTTGATGATATACTAATATGCAACAAGTCTTAGAAGGATCATGTTCAACATGTTGACATGGCGCTAAAACTATTGGAGGAGAAACAATTATATGCAAAAACCTCCAAATTGTTCTTCGGAGTATAGGAGGTCGAATATTTGGGTCATATAGTATCTCATGAGGGTGTTAAGGTAGACCCTAACAAAATTAAATCCATTAAGGAATGGAAAATCCCTACAGCCGTTATTACTAGTGTAGTCCCTTATTATTGTTGGTGTATCCACTTTACTTTTATTTTTTTACCCCTGTAACCCCCATGTATTTTTTACTATGCCTTTACATTATTATTATTAGGTTGGCTAGGATTATATTGTGATCCCATGGACTCCTATATATAGAAGAATCTTTTTTCATTTGTATCATCAAATAATTGTTCATTTATGTAATGTAAAGGAGGTTTCCCCCTCGAGGTTGTTATTTCTTAGGCATTGATCTCTAATTTATTCTATTTTTGGAGTTGGTTTCATAACAATTGGTATTAGAGCTTTGGATTCTAGGGTTTTTCTACTCCAAACAAGTCAGCATGGAATTTTCGCAATTAATTTTTTTCTACGAATGTTCAAAAGCTGAAATTTTTATCAAGAGAATCCAAAATCCCGAGGAAGGTCGTGTAAAAAATTCAGATCTTGGTTCATAATATTTTTAGAGATATGATATTTGGAAGTGAGATTTTATGCAGGCTCCCTAATTTCATCTAAAATAGGTGACCTTGGAAAAACCGTCATAACTATTTCTCTAAGCATTAGATTAGAATTATTTAAAAAGTGGGCGTAAGTAAACTGACTATAGTTTCTTGTGTACCAAGTTCAAATTTGAAGGAGGAAACTGTGACATTTGGCATCCTATACAAGTTCACTTTACTGAGCGATTCCATAATTAGGTCATTGTGGTAGATTAGGCATAACTTTGACTTGAAGCATCCAAATTAGGTCAAACCTACGACATTCGAAATAAGATGAAGAGGGATACTACAGGACCAAATTTCAAATATTATAGATCTGAAATCACAGAGATAATTCAGTTTCAATATCAAGCTCCTTAAATTAAATTCAAAGGTCTGTATTTATTTTTCAAATTTCATAAGTCTTTTTTGAAAAGTCTGTTTGATGGGATTCCAAGGGCATATTAAAGCATATATATCAGTATTTGGATCTAAAATTCCCCCTAAAAATAATTCAACACCCATTAAGCCCTCATAATACTGTACTATGACTCATGAATATGAAAAAGTACAACATGATATATGCAAATTACAAGAGCAAGTGCACCAAATTTCACTCTCGCAAAGAGCAACAAAAAATGAAATGGAAGTTTTGAAGAAAGGCATGGAAACTAAGATGGATGGTTTGAAGAAAGGAATGGAAGCTAATATGGATGGTTTGAAGAAAGGCATGGAATATGCTATGGATGGTTTGAAGAAAGGCATGGAAGCCAAGATGGATGGTTTGAAGAATGACATGGAAAACATGGAAGAAAAAAAGGAAGTTTTGAAGGAAGACATGGAAAGTTTAAAGGAAGGTTTGAAAAAGTTGATACAAGAAATTATTCCTAATGGCGAAACTATAGCACAGGAAACTCATGATGAGAACAAAATAAATGTTAATGGTGATTTCATAAACTCGAATGTTGGATGAAAGACCCACCATATCCCAAAGATCGATATGAGGAATTTTGATGGAAAGGATCCCGTAACAAGGGTACTACATATGGAGAAATATTTTGATCTCAATAAAGTGAAAAACACACAAAAGGTATGCATTGCAACTTTATATTTATAAAAAAAATACATTTGTATGGTATTGATGGCTTTGTTCCCATAGAAAAATTGTCACTTGGTCAATTTTTATGGAGGTAATTATAGACATTATGATGATACAAAGAGAAGCACCTTCTTTAGCCAATTGATAAATCTCAAACAAAATGGTTCAATGATGGTGCACATTGAGGACTTCCAAAAATTGAATATAAGGGTACCTGATATTCCATAGGAACACATGATTGAAGTCTTCATAGGTACTTTAAATGATAACATCCAACATAAGGTTCTCCTTTGGGAACCTAATTCATTGGACAAGGCATTCAAGTTGGAAAGAAAATTTGAATGTAAAATTATGGCGACAAGGAAGCCTACCACTCACATCATCTTAGACTTCCACAACTTACAAGGTTAACACCACAAAAATTGGAAGAAAAAGGAGAAAAATAGCTTTGCTACAGTTGTGATAGAAAATACACTAAAAGTCATAATTGTGGTGATAAGAAATTATTTTACATAGATTGTGAAGAGGAGGAACAAAACAAACAAGAAACTTCAAAAGAAGAGGATATGCACTAGGAACCAGCCATAGAGAAAGAAGAAATGATTCTTCCCATATCTTGTAA
This sequence comes from Pinus albicaulis, assembly GCA_034641835.2. Taxonomy (NCBI): domain Eukaryota; kingdom Viridiplantae; phylum Streptophyta; class Pinopsida; order Pinales; family Pinaceae; genus Pinus; species Pinus albicaulis. Next base: position 1,161,705,706 of record CM076579.1, on the reverse strand, counting down.
TGCATTGGCAGGAATTACCACTCCTCAAACTCTCAAGATCTAAGGACATATCAAGAAGAAAAAGGTAATAGTGTTGATTGATTCGGGTAGTAGGCATAAGTTCATTCATTGTAACGTAGCCAAGGAATCAAATTGCTTCCTATACCCAACACCATAATGTCAAGTGATGGTTGCAAATGGAGGAACTATAAACTGCTATAGAAAATTCCATAATATCAAGCTAACCATGGGGGAATATGTATTGAATAGTCCAATTATTTCAATTCCAATTGGAGGTGTTGATGTTGTACTAGGAGTACAAGGGTTATAATCTTTGGGGACAATAGCTTTTAACTTTCAAGAAATTTTCTTGAATTTTTTTTCAGAAGGAAAGGAAGTTGAATTACAGGGTATCATAAGAAAGCTGGGAAAGGTAATAAGCTCTAATGTAATGATAAAGATTCTGAAGAAAAAACAATGATGCGTAACTGCACATTTATGCTCACTAGAAGTTCCAACATCAAAATCCTCTAATTCTACAGATCTCCAAAAATTCTTCGACAATCATTCCAAGGTGTTTTAAAATTTGAAGGGACTCCGTCCTATTCATGATCATGATCATGATATTCATTTGATTCCAGGAAGTGTTCCTCCAAACATTAGGCCTTACAGATATCCTTATGTCCAAAAGGGTGAAATTGAACATATGATTGCAGAAATGTTAGAGGTTGGTATAATTCAATCTAGTCAAATTTCTTTCTCTCATCCAGCAGTATTGGTGAAAAACAAGGATGGATCATGGGGCATGTGTATAGATTATAGGGAGCTCAATAAGCTCACTATTAAAGATAAATTTCCCATTCCTGTGATTGATGAATTACTGGATGAATTACACGGAGAAATTTATTTTACCAAGTTGGATCTTTGTTCAGGATATCATCAAATTAGAATGAAGACTAAAGATATTCCGGAAATAACATTTCGAACTCATGGGGGTCGTTATGAATTTTTGGCCATGCCTTTTGGCCTTACCAATGCACCTTCTACGTTTCAAGGGTTGATGAATTCAATTTTCAAACCCTTCCTTAGAAAATTTGTGTTAAAATTTTTTGATGATATAATAATCTACTATAGGTCTTGGAAGGATCATGTTCAACATGTTTATAGGGTGCTCAAACTATTGGAGGAGAAACAATTATATGCGAAAACCTCTAAATGTTTCTTTGTAGTATAAGAGGTGGAATATCCGAGTCATATTGTATCTCATGAGGGTGTTAAGGTAGACCCTAACAAAATTAAAGTCATTAAGGAATGGAAAGTTCCCACAACCATAAAGAAATTGCGAGGATTTCTCAGATTAACGGGGTATTATCGCAACTTTTTTAAGAATTATGGTAGAATAGCAGAACCTATAACAACATTATTGAAGAAATATGCATTTTCATGGACTCCTAAAGCAACTAAGGCCTTTGAAAATATTAAATAAGCAATGTGCCTAGCACCAGTCTTAGCTATGCCAGAATTCACAAAAACCTTTATTGTGGAATGTGATGCCTTGGGAAAAGGAATTGGTGTTGTTTTAATGCAAGAAGGAAGAACCATTGCTTTTGAAATTTGTACAATAAAAGGAAAGTATTTACAGAAAGATATTTATGAGAAGGAAATGTTGGCAGTAATACATTCACTAAACAAATGGCAACCTTACTTGATCGGAAGACACTTAAAGGTAAAAATTGATCATGATAGTCTTAAACAACTTTTGAAAAAAAGACTATCTTCAGAAGAGAAGAAAAAATGAGTCACAAAGATGTTGGGTTATGACTTTCAAATCTTATACAAAAAGGGGAAGCTAAATTTTGTTGTAGATGCACTCTCAAGAAAGAATGAAGAGGTGGAAGCATTGATTTGTGCCATTTCTATTATTGAACCATATTGGATAATCGAAGAAAGGGATGAACGGAAGAAGGAAAAAGAAGTCTGGACACTCATTCAAAAGTTGCAGCAAGATCCTAGTACATCTGATACATTTAGTTGGAAAAATGGTTCCTTATGGTACAAAGGCTGCTTATATATTTGTAAGAATTCCCAACTAAAACAAAATATTATTTTGGAATAGCACACTTCTCCTTTAGGAGGACACTCAGGATTTTTAAAAACTTACCACAGGGTGAAGAAATAATTTTTTTGGGATGGCCTTAAATCTAATATTCAAAAGTTTTTCGCAAAATTTTTGGTTTCCCAGCAAAATAAAGTTGATACAACTAATAATTCGGTTCTTCTGCAACCTTTATCCATTCCAAGTCAACATTGGGAGGATATTTCAATGGATTTTATGACGGGTTTACCTAAGTCTGACAGAAATAGTGTCATCATGATGATAGTTTATATACTTACCAAGTATGCACACTTTTGTGCATTATATCATCCGTTTAAAGAAATTACAGTTTCTACTACATTTATGGAAACAATAAAAAAGATACATGGACACCCAAAGATTATTGTAAGCGACAGAGATCCCATTTTTTGCGGTAATTTTTGGACATAATTATTTTCTTTTTTGGGTACTCAACTAGCTCATAGCTCATCTTATGATCCTCAATCCGATGGTCAAACTGAGATAGTGAACAAATGTTTGGAATGATATATTCATTTTTTTTTATCTGATAAAAAAACACAATGGTTCAAGTGGTTACCTCTGGCTGAATGGTGGCATAACACTTGCTTCCATATTGCATAAATGACCCCATTTATGGCACTTTATGGATATCATCCACCGTCCATCACATCATCTTTAAGAAAAAATTCTAACGTTCAAGGAGTGGAATATCAGATCGAGCATTAACAATAAGTTCTCAAACTCTAAAATGATAACCTAAAGTTTGCACAAAATCGAATGAAGAAACAAGCATATCAACATCGCAACGAGAGAAGTTTTGATGTAGGACACTGGGTATTTTTACAGCTACAACCATACAAAAAAATTTCCCTCAAGAAAGCTAAGAACGATAATAAATTATCGCCAACGTACTATGGTCCTCACAATGTCTTGCAAATTATTGGTATTAAGGCATATATATTTGAGCTTCCTACTTCTTCATGAGTGCATCCAGTTTTCCATGTTTCATGCTTAAATAAGGTTATAGGTGACAAACTTCTATTTAAAACAATATTTCCATAAATTGATGAGAAAATAAAAATCATATTGTAACCTGACACATTCACGGAAACAAGAACTCGAAAGTTATGAAATAACCCCCATATTGTTGTAACCCCCATATTGTTGTTATTGTGCACTTACATTATTATTATTAGGTCGACTAGGATAATATTCTGACCCCATGGAATTATATATATAGAAGGAGGTTTTTTCATTTGTATCATCCCAGAATTCTTCATTTATGTAAAGTAAAGGAGGTTTCCCCCTCAAAGTGGCTTATTTCTAAGACGTTGATCTCTCTTTTCTTCTATTTTTGGAGTTGGTTTCATAATAACAACCATAAAGTATCTTTGAGGTTTTCGGGAGCTAAAGGGTATTATCTCATGTTTGTTAAGGATTATGCGAGAATATCGACACCTTTAATATCATTACTGAAGAAAGATGCATATTCTTGGAATTTAGAAGAAACTTAGATCGTTGAACATATTAAAGAGGAAATGTGCCAATCACTAGCCTTAGCTATGCCAGACTTCACAAAAAACATTTATTGTGGAATGTGATGCCTTGGAAAATGGAATTGGTGTTGTTTTAATGCAAGAAGTAAGACCCATTTCTTTTGAAAGTCATCCAATGAAAGGAAAGTATATACTAAAACCTATTTTTGAGAAGGAAATTTTGGCAATACAACATGCATGAAAGCAATTGCGACCTTACCTAATGGGAAGACACTTCATGGAAAAAATAGATCATGATCGTCTTAAAAACTTTTTGGAAAAAATATTATCTTCAAAAGAGCAACAAAAATGGATCACAAAGATGTTGGGTTATGACTTTGCAATCATCTATAAAAGATGGAAGAAAAATTTTGTTTCAAAATGCACTCTCAATAAAGGATGAGGACTTGGAAGCATTTCTTTGTGCCATTTCTATTATTCAAACTAAGTGGATAACTGAAATAAGGGATGAGTTGAAGAATGATGAAGAGGTGTGGACATCCATTCAAAATTTACAGCAAGATCCCAGTACATTTGGAACATTTAGCTAGAAAAATGATTCATTATGGTACAAAGATCACTTATATATTTGTAATAATTCCCAAATAAAACAAAAAATTCTTTTGGAATTTCACACCTCTCCCTTAGGAGGGAACTTATTATTTTTAAAAACCTACCACAGGGTCAGGAAGGATTTGTTTTTGGATGGACTTAAATTTGATATAAAAAATTATTGGTATAATGTTTAGTTTTCCAACAAAATAAGGTTGAGACAATTAATACCCTGGGTTTGTTACAACCTTTATTGATTCCAAGTCAACATTGGGAGCAGGTTTCAATGGATTTTATCACATGCTTTTACCCAATTCTGAAGGAAATATTGTCATCACGGTGGTAGTTGTTAGGCTTACCATGTATGCACACTTTTGTCCATTATATCATCCATTTAAAGGCAGTACAATTGCTATTGCATTTATGAAAATAATTCAAAAGCTACATGGAAACCCAAAGATTATTGTAAGCGACAGAGATCTCATTTTTACGGGATATTTTTGGACAAAATTATTTTCTTGTTTGGGTACTCAATCAACTTATAACGCATAATATCATCCTCAATCTCATGGGAAAACTGAGATAGTGAACAAATGTTTGGAAGGATATCTTCGTTGCTTTTTATCAGATAAACAAACACAATGGGTCAAGTGGTTACCTCTCGCTGAATGATGGTATGGCACTTCCTTCCATACTGTAGTAAAAATGACCCCATTTATGGCACTTTATGGATATCGTATGCCCTCCATCACATCATCTTGAAAAGAAAATTCTAAGGTTCAAGGAGTAGAAAATAACATCGAGCATCAACAAGCTCTCCAACTTTTAAAGGATAACCTCACCTTAGCATAGAATTGAATGAAATAATAGGAGGATCAACATTAAAATGAAAGAATTTTTAATGCAGATGACTAGGTATTTTTACGAATACAACTGTGCAATCAAATGTCCCTTAATCAAGATAAGAAGGATAATAAATTATCACCAAAGTATTATGGTCCTTACAAAGTGCTGCAAAATATTGGTACTATGGCATACAAATTAGAGTTTCCTGCATTTTCCCGAGTGCACCCAATTTCCATGTTTCATGTTTAAAGAAGGTTATAGGCGACAAGATCCAAGTTTGAACAATATTTCCAGAAATTGATGAAGAAGGAAAAATCATATTCGAACTTGAAGTAGTCACAAAAACAAGAACCTGACTGCTACTAAATCGATTAATTTCAGAGTATCTGATGAAGTTGAAGAACTTACCCACTAAATATTCAACATGGGAGGATGAGAATTTTGTACATAATTATCTAGAACTACTAAAGCATTCAAGACAACACTTTTTTGAAGGAGAGGGACATGTTAGGTCCCTGTAATACTAGTGTATTTCCTTATTGTTACTTTTAGTGTAGCCCCCTTATTGTTATTGTTGTTCCCATGTAGTCCCCATATTGCTATTATTGTGCCGCATAGAAGCCCTCTATTGTTATTTTTGTGCCCTTACATTTTTATTGTTATGTCAACAAGGATTATAGTATGACCCCTTGGCCTCCCATATATAGAAATGAGGTTTTGTCATTTGTATCATTCAAGGATTGTTGATTTATGTAATTTAAAGGAGGTTTCCCCCTCAAAGAGGTTGATTTCTAAGTAGTTGATCTATATTTTCATCTATTATGTGAGTTGGTTTCATAACAAAAGATGATGCATGACAAACTACATTCCATACATCTTCAGTAATATTTTATGAAATTCAAATTTGATGCTAGTAGAGAATATTATGATGAATTTCCTAGGTCACCTTTTTGAGACTCACTTATGGAGCATGTGAAAACCCTAAATTCTTTGGACCATATATTAGAAAAAATAACAAAGAAAGATCTAATTTTTTTTACATGAATTTTACCACGAATTTGGCTCCTTTTGCTGAAAATTTCAACTTCTGAAGCTTTGTGTAAAACAAATTATAGAAATTTTTTCAAGGTGACTTGTTTGAAGCAACAAAACCATAGAATCCAAAGTTCTCATACCAAATTTTATGAAACTAGATCACAAAATAAAATAAAATATAGATCAACAATGTGAAAGTTAGCATCTTCAACGGGGAAACCTCTTTTACGTAACGTAAATGAACAATTCTTGGATGATGCAAATTACAATACCTCCTTGGGATATATAAGAGTCTAAAGGGTCACAATATATTCAGAGCATACACAACAATAATAATGTAAGAGAACAACATAAAAATTTTGGACTTCTATGGGGAAAAACAGTAACAATAAGGGGGGCTACACTAACAATAATAATAAAGGTGCTGCATAATATTATAGAGACCTAACATAATGAATTATAATTAATTCGTTATGGTGAAAAAGTCACGTTAATTACGAAATGAAGTTTACGTAGTATAAATTTAATATTAATCTTATTTCAAAATAAATTAACTTAAGTGGCATATTTGGAAAATAATATAACTGGCTATTTAACTAATAACTTGTATTATTGCATTTGAAATATTACATTGATAATATTGTAGCGTGATTGGTTTATGTAATGTAGAGTGCAAATGTAGCTTTAATTTTGGGGGGTTTTCTCGACACATCCGTACTCGGTGCAATGAGAAAACTTATACACTCAACATATGAGAAATATTTCACACAATGAAAGAAAGAATCATATCAATATCCATTTGAATAACCGATGGACAAGAAAACAAATAAGAAAATAAGAGAAAAATATTCTACGACTCACAAATAGTGAGTGACGCCAATGCTCTTCCATAAAATTAGAAGTGATGACCAAACTTATAATATAGAAAACTTCACGTCAACAAGTCCACCTATATGCATGTGGTTTCTAGAAAATTTTATCTCCATCACAAAAAGACTTATATACAAAATTGTAATAATTTCTTTATTTTCATTTATTTTGCAAGATGGTATAACTTTTCTATATTATTTCGAAAATATTGAAATGATTTTTTCTAACTAGTCCTCCGAAAAATGATAGAATCAATAAGTAGACTCAATAAAACTACCTTTTCATTGTTTTATAAGGGAATCCTTATATCAATTGTTGGTTCCCCGAATATTCCACAATCAAAAGGACATGGGTGCGGTCAATTATGTGACCATGCCCATGTCCCTCCGATTGCAGAATATTCAAATAAACAACCATCGACATAACCTCAGTGGTAATTATAGTTACATTAATAATATAATTTCTAATCATTGAAGTTTTTCATCAAATTTATTTATCCGTTGTCATTGGCTCTTAATCTTAAATCATAATGTTTGACGATTTTCAATGGTGGCTTTCACTACGAGTCCAAACCCATGGTGAAAGAAAGTCTAGACACAAGCCCAATATAGAAGAACCCATTTAAGACACATAATAATGAGCATGACTCACCCAAAGCTGAACCTGGCCACATGGTCATGGAAGAGTCATCCAAGGTTGTAACTCGGGAGAAGGGCACACGTGTCAACTGAGCTGCGTAGTGGACTCAAAACATAGGTTGTAGGCTAGAGGAAGTCACTGAAACAACCACGTGTTCCTTTCCAAAATTGTGCCGCCACCGGTAAATGAGGCTCATAAGTCCTCTATTCTACAAAATGTATTGTCTAACTAGGTTACAATTTGGCCTAGTTTTAACAACCATTTATTGAATTTTTTTTACAAAAAATTTGAATATAGGATTGAATCATTTTTTTAGGGTGGAAATGGATTCAACACTTTGAAGAACCCATCAAGCACAAAAAAATATTGAAGTTTGATACTTGTAACCAGATATTCAAAAATTTCAGCAGGATTTTGTCAAAAATGTGCTAGAATTTCTTTTGTTTTTCACCTCCTTACAGTGCTCTTAAAATCTATTATAACAAGGGCGATCGGTGCAACATAGTTCTTGCAACTTTGTGCGGGGTCCAAATTTTTTTCATTATTTGATAATGCTTCATTTCTATAATTGTTTCTGAAATTTGTCATCTCTTTTGGTAGCTATCAATATTCTTACGTGGTTAAGGCAATGCGAGACATTCAATTTCCACAGTTTTTTTTATTCCCGCCTATACACGCTTCAACGGAATATTCAGATTTGGGTATTATCTACTACTAGTAACTACCCCTAACTTTGATACTTTGTGTGAAGTGCAGAGCTACAGAAGGAGAAAGCTTCCTTGGGACATTCACACTCTATGCAATGTATCAATCTAAATTTTAAATTTTATTGTTAATATGGGCTTCTCTTCACACTTCCTCATTTATTGATACATAGAGACAAACGAATACCATTTCCTCTCTTGTGATGGAGGATGATTGTCATATAGGCTTATGGGAGGACATATGGATGCCTGCTAATAACAAAGGAGACCATCACACTAGTGCAAAATAAGAAATGGACATGTCTAAGGGAGTGAGATCATAATGGATTTATGGTAATCCACAACTTTTAGATTAAAGAAAGGAAAATTTTAGGGTCTATTATTAGCAACTGGGCTAATATTCCGTGTTTTTTCCAAAAAAAATCGCCAATTTGCATTTTTTTTAAATGAATTCACCCAAATTTTATAGTAAAAAATTATTCTACCTTAAAAATCACCGATATTATATATTGTCTAGTATAAAATAATTATAAATCGAAATATTTTTAACAGAATTATCATCAAATATTTTAAAAATTAGATGTTAAAGACTATTAAAATCCCAAATTGCTAAATTTTAAATAAACTTCCATCCTTAAAATTTTCCATAGTTTAAAATTGAATATTTTATAAGTCAATAATGTCTAATGTATATGTCCAAAAAGATAAAATGAGTATATAAACTATATCAATTTCTAATTGTTACTGTGAAATGATTTTATGTTTTGATGTTTGTTTGGTTATATTTCAATTACATTGTGTGTTTTTGGTTATTTGACATCTGCCTTTCACCCTATAAAGAAATTTTATGTCTTGAAATTTCTTGGAAAATTCGATCCTCTCTCAATTCAAATATAAAAGCAGTCATCACTAATAATGTGTATTAGATTTCTTTGAGCATACAGAAATGGATGCCGTATTAAATTATATATACCTTTGAATTTAATTTCTTTGTGCATACAGAAACAGATGCCATAGGTTGCAAATTAACAAATTTTAAGAAAATTTGGAGGTGGAGAAACTGATGCCATAGGTTGAAAATTAACCAATTTTAAGAAAATGTGCAGGTGGAACCGTGCATAGGAGCAGAGGAAAAGAAATGAAAGCTTCCTTAGCACCACCCACAATGAAAGGTTTGTCATCTATTGTTGGTTCATCGGTTTAGGAAATGCAAACTCTATCGTCTTGTAATTGCCATCACGAATGCCATGACTAGTCTATGTTCGTCTTGGTGATTTTATAGTATGACGATTTATATCAACCTCCATGTCCATGTTTACATGTATGTTTTCTGGTTGCAGGTGACAAAACATTTACATACATGTACATTAATGTGTCAACTTTAAAAGTTGTGTGTCACTTGTCTCAATTTCTACTACAAAGTTTGTGGATGTCCTAAAGTGATTATCTTCTTAAAATTAATAATGATTATCATGGAATATGCACAATAACATGAGAGAAAACAAACAACGTCATGATTCGAATATAGTTATAAATCTGATTGCCTGACTTGCTAATATTATTTTACGAGATAAAACAAACAACGTCATGCTTCCACTATAGTTGGAAATCTGATTGCCTGACTTGCTAATATTATTTTACTTTGTGTTTTCTCAGATGCCAGTGGAGTACTCACGCTAAATTTCTATGAAAAAATTGTAGTTTATAACACAATAGAAAATGTAGTTAGAGAGTACATATCCAAAGCCCCAGATCTGGTCACTGTTTTGTTCATTATTACTATTTAGATTTCTTTTAATTAAATTTGGAGAAAATCTCATGAATGTGACAACCATAGGATTTGTTGCTAAATTGACTCCATATAGTCCTGATGTGGATTTATTGCATCCTATTTTGTTGTGAGTGAATTTATGATTCAATTTCTACTCCCAGCTATAAAAATGTAAGCCCGTAGAGGAAAATGACATTAGGGATGTGAGGTGAGTGGAAGAGAAGTGAATATGAGAAACTCTGATGTTGTAATTCTCCATTTGATTAATGAGATTGCCAATGCCTCTGTTTGGTGTACGTAGCCCAGATTGGTTGGGTGAACCATGTTAAATCTTCTTGTCTTCATGGTTTCATTGATGTGTTTGTTTTGATTGTTTATTTAGTTTCCGCTATGTTTTGCCCTACAATTGGTATCAGAGCATGTGTTAATGTATGACAACAAGAATTGACTGCCGTTTGAGAGCAAGCATTGACCGCCGGATGAAGTTTTGAGTGTTGTGATATGGATTCCGAGGGTTGTTCATGTCTGCTCAGTGGACGTAGAGGAGATCTTCCTGAGACTGTGGTGCCGTGAGCAGGTGGAGCCACAACAAAGCCGTGAAGATGATTGAAGCAGCACCATGAGATGGTATTGGAGGAACTCTATAAGTTGTTAAGCTGCGTGGACTGAGAAACAATAAGCTGCTAGTTTTGGATGCAGTTAGCACTATATAAGCCACTGTGGTAGAAGCCGTGTGGCTGTGTTAGTGTTGTCTAAGCCATTGTGTAAGCCGATTGCAGAAGATGTTTTTTGTGCATGAGCCGCTATCTAGCCAGCGTTGAAATCCAATTGCACTGCGTTTTTTGCAAAGGCTGGAACATTTTGCTGTCTTGATTGCTTCCGTGGAGCGGGAGAAGGAGCCGATTTCACACTATGGCATTCAACTAAAGTTTGAGGTTTTTCAGCGCTGTAAGGAGCCACAGCATGTGAGAAACTATTGAAGGGATCAAAGTATATTGTTGAATGGAGTGGGCAGCGTATCAAATGCATTGATTAGTATCAAAGGTTTAAATTGATTTTTTGTTTTATATGCCATATATTTTAAAATTCGATTTAAATATTCTTTAAGGTGGCACTTTATTGATTTAAAAGTTTTTTTTTTTTAATCAATTTGTATGGTAAATTGATATTTTATTAATTGATTTAAATGGGGTTTATAAGAATTGTAATATAGATTTATTATGGGCCTAGGGCCTAAGGCATTTTTTATGAAGGGCAGTTTTTTTTTTTTATAAATAAAGTGCATTTTTTTAATCAAAATTAATATTTTTGATTAAGAATAAAAATCTTCATTTATTAAGATTTGCAATTGGATATTTTGTGACACGAGCTACTAAACATGGAAAAAACACAAAGTGCTCGATTTGAGATCGAGAAGTTCAATTGGGAAAACAACTTCGAGATCTGGAAAGTGAAGATGCATGATCTACTCGTGCAACAAGGCATGGAGAAGGCACTTTTGGGCAAAGCCAAACAACCTTTTGCCATGACGGATGACGAATGGAGTGACATGGATGAAAGAGCACTGAGCAGAATTTGATTATGTTTGGCGGATGATGTTTTGTTTAACATCCTATTCGAGAAAATTGCTGCTGGTTTGTGGACAAAGCTTGAAAAATTGTACATGACAAAATCCTTAACCAATAGGATTCTTCTGAAGAGACAGTTGTACAGCTTGCACATGAAGGAAGGTACATCAATTACTAATCATTTGAATAACTTTAATACTCTCTTGGTGCAGTTAGAAAGTATAGAAGTAAAATTTGAATCAGAAGATAAAGCTGTAACTTTATTATGCTCGTTGCTCGAGTCATGGGATCATTTTGTTACTTCTATAATTCTTAGTTCATCACGAACCCTTGAGTTTGATGATGTTGTTGGAGCTTTGTTGTCTGAAGAAACAAGGAAGAGGTCAAATTCAGAAACCTTTACATCAAAAGAAATAATGGTCAGAGGTCATTCTAAAGAAAGATGCTTCAATAAGCAGAACAACTCGTGGTCAAAATTGAAAGGGAAGAAGAGTAAGGTAAAGTGTTGGTTTTGTGGAAAATTGGGACATTTGAAGAAGGACTGTTGGAAGAGACAGCAAACATCCAAAGGAGAGTCTTCGACAAAAAATAAAGAAGAAAACACGACAGATACAGGTTCGGCATCCATTTCAGGTATGAGTGATGAAGTGTTATCAGTTATTTTTTCTATTCATGATCAACACTGGTTGTTAGATTCTGGTGCGTCAAATAACATGTGCATTCATAGAGAGTGGTTTAAATATTATAAATCAATCAATAATGGAGTGGTTTACATGGGAAATGATGTCTCATGTAATATTGTGGGAATTGGAAGCATGCAGATTAAAATGTTTGATGGGACAAATAAAATATTAACTAATGTAATAAACGTGCTTGAACTCAGAAAAAACCTCATTTCTCTAGGATTTCTAGACACAAATGGATATAAAACCTTTATTCATGGTGGAGTAATGAAAGTTTATAAAGGAATTTTACTAGTAATGAAAGCAAAGAAGGTTGGAAATATTTTTCAGTTAGAAGGAAGAACAGAGTTAGATCATGCTTCTATAGTATCTGAAAATGACAGTAATTCTATTCATCTATGGCATCAACGGTTGGGCCATATGAGCGAAAGAGGATTAAATTTTTTATCTCATCATAAGTTACTTCCTAGTTTAAAATCTTCCAATTTAGATTTCTACAAACATTGTCTATATGGAAAACAAAGCAAGAAGAAGTTTAAAACTGGAAAACATACTAGTAAGGGAATCCTTGATTATATCCATTCTGATGTTTGGGGTCCATCTCCTACAACCTCATATGGAGGATCGTCATATTTTGTATCTTTATTGATGATTTCTCTAGAAAAGTGTGGGTCTATATGTTAAAGAAAAAGTATGATGTATTCACAATTTTCAAACAGTTTAGAGCATTAGTAGAAAACATCACTGAAGAACCATTAAATGTTTAAGAACTAAAAATGGTGGTGAGTTTACTTCAAAGGAATTTGATAATTATTGCAAGGAAGCTGGGATTGAAAGACATAAAACTATTGTATATACTCCTCAACAAAATGGAGTTGCTGAATGCATGAACAGGACTCTCTTAGAGAGAGCAAGAAGTATGCTTAGTAATGCCAATTTGCAGAAGGAATTGTGGAAAGAAACAGTTTCTACGGCTTGTTACTTGATAAATCAATCACTATCGACTGCAATAGGATGCAAAATTCCTCGAGAGGTATGGAAAGGTCATCCTTGTGATTATTCTAAACTGAAAGTTTTTGGTTGTGATGCATATGCTCTAATTCTGAAACATTAGTGTTCTAAACTAGATCCTAAATTGAAAAGATATATCTTTGTTGGATATGATGATGGGACTAAGCGATATAGGTTGTGGGATCCTACTACTCACAAGATCATCATTAATAGAGATGTTAAATTCAATGAATCTTCACTCAATAATCTAGATGTAGATGATAAATTGAAACAGGATAATGTACCTAATTTTCAACATATTCAGTTTGAAACCAATTCAAATACTGATGATAGTCCAGATGAAAACGTTTCAGATGAAGATCATAAACAAGTTTCAGATGCAGATCATGAACACGTTTCAGATGCAGATCATGAAGAAGTTCCTACAGATAATAATCAGCAAATTGTGGAAGTACCAAAAACATATTTAAGGATGTCCACGAGAATCAGATGTCCTCCTAAAAGGTATGATGATTATGTTACTTCAGTTTCTTTAACTGCTAATGATGATGAACCTTTGTGCTATTAGGAAGCTATAGAAGGTTCTAAAAGTGATAAGTGGAAAGAGGCTATGAAGGACGAGATGAAGGCATTAGACAGGAACGCCACATGGGATCTGGTAGAACTTCCTAAAGACAGAAAAATTGTAGGATGTAAATGGGTTTGCAAATTGAAAAGGGGTGTTGATGATAAAGTATACAGGTACAAAGCGAGGTTGGTCGCAAAAGTTTTTTTCTCAAAAAGCAGGAATTCACTTTCATGAGATATTTTCACCAGTTGTAAAAATTGTTTCGAATTCGGATTATGTTAGCAATAGTTGCTTTAATTGATTTAGAATTATAACAACTAGACGTTAAAACTTCATTTTTACATGGAGATTTAGATGAGGAGATTTACATGGAACAAACGGAAGGGTTTGTTCAAAATCGCAACAAGAAATTTGTCTACAGGCTCAAGAAATCATTATTGTATGGTCTGAAGCAGTCACCTCGGCAATGGTACAAGAAATTTGATTCTTTCATGATGAGTCAAAATTACATAAGAAGTGAATATGATCATTATGTTTACTTTAAGAAATTGAGTAATTGCATGTTCATTATCTTAGTGTTATATGTTGACGATATGCTTTTAGCAAGCAAAAGCATAAGTGAGATCAACAGGTTAAAGGCTCAGATGGCTAGGACGTTTGATATGAAAGATCTAGGAGCAGCAATACAGATTTTGGGCATGGAGATTTTCAGAGGCAGGAGAAATGGTAAGCTGTGGCTATCAAAATAGAAGTATATTGAGAAAATTATCTTGAGGTTTGGTATGAACAATGTGAAGCCTGTTTTAGTCCCTTTAGCTTCCCATTTTAAGCTTTCTTCAAGTTTATGTCCTAACACAAATGAAGAAAAGGAATATATGTCTTGAATTCCATATGCCAATATAGTAGGTTGTTTGCTGTATGCGATGGTTTGTACACGACCATATATTTCACATGCAGTTGGGGTTGTCAGCACGTATATGGAAAATCCAGGGAAATAACACTAGTCAACAGTGAAATGGGTGCTTCGGTATCTGAGAGGCACAAGTGATTACTGTATCACTTATAACAGAAGTAGTGAATTTGTTTACGGATATGTTGATTCCGGTTTTGCAGGTGATTTGGATAGGAGAAGGTTAACTTCAAGATATGTCTTTACTCTTGTAGGTGGAGCTATTAGTTGGATGTCAAAGCTACAAAACATTTTTTTTTTATCCACTACAGAAGCAGAATACATAGCTGCTTCACATGCTTACAAAGAAGTGATTTGGTTGAAAGGTTTGTTTGGTGATTTTGGTAGGTTGCAGGACAACATCAAGCTATTTTTTGATTGTCAAAGTGAAATTAACTTGGTGAAAAATCCGGCCTATCATAGTAAATCAAAGCATATACCTATTAAGTACCATTTTGTAAGACAAGTTATCACTGAGCGAGGTGTCTCTCTTGAAAAAGTGCATACAAAGGAAAATTGTGCAGAAATGTTCACGAAACCTATTTTATTAGAGAAGCTACGATGGTGTCTGGCTTCTCTTGGCTTGCAGAAAAAATAAAAATAAGAATGGAACAGGGTATCAGGCTAATTGTTGTCAAGGTGGAGATTGTTGAGATTTATTTTAATTAAATTTGGAGAAAATATCATGAATGTGACAACAATAGGATCTGTTGCTAAATTGACTCCATCTAATCCTGATGTGGAGTTATTGCATCCTATTTTGTTGTGAGTGAATTTATGATTCAGTTTCTACTCCCAACTATAAAATGTAAGCCCGTAGAGGCAAATGAGCATGAGGGATGTGAGGTGAGTGGAAGAGAAGTGCAGATGAGAAACTTTGTTGTTGTAATTATCCAATTGATGAATGAGATTGTCGATGCCTCTATTTGGTGGATGTAGCCCAGATTGGGTGGGTGGACCACGTTAAATCATCTTATCTTCATGTTTTGATTGCTGTGTGCATTTTGATTGTTTATTTAGTTTCCGCTGTGTTTTTCTCTTCAATTACTTCGTGAGAGTGAGCATATTTAAGTTTTGAGCTACGCTATTGACATATATATTGAAGTACCAATAATGGTGGATTGGACAAGAATAATGTTCATGGCATTTTTTGGATTATTAAATAGATATGTACAAATTTCCGAAGGGTTTTGATGAACTAGTGCTATTGAATTGAACAAATTCATCTAATCGGAAAAGCATGTGATTTTGAAAATGAACCTTAAAAGGATTCCAAGTCATTGATGTTGCCAAAGCTGTAGTGGAAAAGGTGTTCTCGGGAGTTGTGTCATTTTTCGATATATTTGCACTTGTTGCACAGGATGTGATGGTAACACTCATGTCTAGTCATAATGCACACGTTACATTTCCTTTCATGTTCAATCACCAATTTTTCCCAACAACCACTAATATGGCCTCAAATAAAAAGCATGGAATTACAAACGATAGTTGTTCGTTGATACATTGTGTGGAGTGACCAGGAAATTTTCTTCCTTGACACTCTGCACAATGTAGCCTCTGCTCTTTTTTGAAATACATTTCTCCCTCCTGTGGCTTTTGAGGGAAATTGTGTGATGATCATTGGATTAACCTAGGCACTTGAACGCTAGCCTATCCTTCAAAGGTGTGGATTCTTGAGATAGCCTAGATTGATCTCTTGTAACTCATCGATTTCAGTGTACGAAGTTCCAGTGTTCGAACAACGTTTAATCAACTTAAGTATGGATCGTCTATCTGGCATCAAAATTAAGCATATTTGGAAATTATAAAGCATATTTGGAAATTATAATCTATTTTCAATATTTTACATATTAGTGATAATGTTGCCATGGGTTTTAGTTGAACAAATTGCATACCCTCTGTTGCATGTAAAACTATTGGTGTGTTTAACTTTGCCAACTTTTGAGAGAAAGGAACTTCTCTTAGAAATGCATCCAACATAGTAGTATAGTAGTAGTCTTTCTTTGAGAATCTTTCTACAAAGAAATCTTATTTGTGGGTGGCTTAAAGGTAGTGTTACTTAGTCATAGAGGGCAAAGAGCTTTATAGATTTATAGTTTTATTTATTTTGGTGAGCTAAAAGTTTTGTATAGGTTTATTTTACAATCTAGTGTGAAAGTGATGTGTAAGTATGTGATTTCTCAACTAAATAAATAAAAATAAAATAAAATGTTTTTTAAATAAAAAAGCAATGTATGTCATAATAAATAAAAGAAAAAAAAATATGCTATGCAAGTTTAATTTGCTGTCCATATCACCTAATATAATTTAATTCAAAATAATTAGAAGTGAAAAAAAATGTGAATAAGATGGTAAAAACTTATACTTTTCAAAAATATTGTAACACATTATGTAAATAAATTATAAGTGTATGTTAAAAATATATATCTTTCAAAAGTACAATTCAAACAATGAAAATTTTCACATGGTTTTTTTCTCTAAATTTTTAGTCGAGAAAATTATAAGTGTATGTTAAAAATATATGTCCTTCAAAAGTACAATTCAAACAATGAAAATTTTCACATGGTTTTTTTTCACTCTAAGTTTACAAGTTTTTTTTCCTTAAAATTTATTGATACTTATTTAAAATGGATTTCTACTAATAATTTATTATATACTAGTAATTTATAGCAAAGAGTGGTATATTCATTTTAAGAAAAAAGTATATGGTACATGATCATCTAAACACGTTATAAACCTGAAGCATGGACCTAATATGGAAATCCAAAAATAGATTTTAGCCTCAAATTCTCTTACAACGTTGGTAACGTGATAGCTTGTACCTTTATTAGTTTATGTACCTAATGGTTAGAAGCGATCCAACCTCACATAATAAGAACACCATTTTGACTCATCTCCCTATTTCTATCTGAAATACTTTGACACTTGTAACATTGAGAAGCGGAGAGGAATACTGCATTGTTATTCCAATTGTAATTATTATACTCATTGCAGATAATATCTTCATTGTGTAGAGGCAGATGAAGCTTATGTTTTGTGAAGTGTAATGCTTGCCTTGCACCTTCACGGAATCAAAACTTCCTCTCACTCCACACAATGAGAATATCAATATTAAGAGACTTGAAAATATCATTAAAACTAAAACATGCTATATAATGTTATATTATATAACGAAAAAGGGTTTTTGAATATGAGGGATTTTTATTATTTTCTCAACTTTGCAATAATAGTTATGCGTGTTGCTTAAATAGGTATCAATGCGAATATTTTAGAGATTAAAACATGTCGATGTATTTCTAACATGTGTAATAGTTATAACCCTCGTCATGTGTTTAGATCAGATTCCATTGTTGAATGCTCAACAAAATGGCATTGTCATTAAATTTTATAATCCCCATGGAGAATATTGTAGTACTATGAAAAGAGATTCGTGAGAATGTGATTATGAAAATGTGACTTACATGTGATCCAGTGTATGGAAAATGAAAATAAAAATCAATAGTGGATCACCGCAAATACTATGGAATTTGAAAATGTGATCTCGAAAATTTATGATATGAGACATGTGCTGCACGATTATATTCAAGATACAAGTAAAATGGGAGAGTTGAGAGGCTCAACTGCTTTAGATTTTGAGTCACGTGAAAGTATGTGTGAGTAGTCCTGGAAAAATGCATATAAAGAAAAATGATTTGTTTTTGGGTGAGAAAATGTAGCTTACATACTTTTATATTCAAGCTTCAATGGTTTGAAAGATGTTCCCACCTAAAACATTTACGGTTATAAAATCTCACTCGCTAATCACAAGTTTATGTTGAAAAGTCTTCCCTTCAACAAGAGTTGAAGGAAAGTTCAATCCACTCTTCTGTCATTTGTATTATTTTAAAATACGTGGTGACAAACCTTCAAAACTATCAAACATATAAATTGACGGCATGTATTGAGAAATATTACTTAGAGAAAAATAGAATTTGATGCCGATATCAAGAACGATAAATAATCAGTTCTAGAATGAGGGTTATCCGAGTCTTTTCTAAAACCCCTGATTCTTCGAATATTCAATGTCTGTAGAAGCCAATGCTTTGGTTATTTGGGGAATAAAATGGCTCATTTGATGTTTGAAAAACTTCCCAAAGGCTTTGGCTCGGCTTGACTTGTAGCGAAGTTTTAGACTTTGATTGGTAGGTTAACATGGATTATGTGCTTGTGTTTATGCTGAAACGATTATGTGAAGTGTGTAGTTACGATGTTCTAACCTAAATTAAATAATAATAATATAATAAAATAAAATAAAATAAAATGAAATGTATAATTAATCTATAGAAACATTAAAATAACGGGAAAGAAACCAGTTTTTGTCAGAAGCTCACTAAGTACTTTTCACAAATTATAAAATAGTCGTCGAAATGCTAGCTGAATTGATGATGTCATGATGATGTAAGCCAATTAGAGGGCCATCTTGAGTCTTTTTTGTGCCAAAATATAAGAGAGGGCTCTCTAAATCTTGAACAAGTGGATGGCGTTGTAGCATCCAAGCAAGTAATCATGTAAGGGAAACTGCGTTTGGAGCACAATAACTAGTTTCATGTCTCTTCTCGTGATGGGAACCTTTGTACTATTGCAATGATGAGGGATATAATGATAGTTATTTCCCTACCATATCTTAAGGGTGAGACAAACCTCTCATGGGTCTTGGATCAACTCGCATAATACGTTAAGTCGATATGGGCACACTGGTCCAAGTGCATCATTTTACGAATAAGATGGGATACTGAGCATACTGCTAAGGGTGTTGGAGGTTCCCATTGCATGAAATGATGCTCTATCACATGATGGAGTCCTATAGCTCTCAACACATCCCATAGGAGTGTCAATCATTTGGTGTGTTTGAGCAAAATTGATCAGAGGCTCAGTATTTTAGCTCAAAAACGAAAGTGCTTGGAATTAAATGAAACTATAATGACAAGGACCAACACCTCGCAAGGAATCGAACGTAACTCGTTTCATTGAAAACCAAGTTCGGATGAACGAGTTATGGTTTGTTGATCATCGTTTAGAAGAGACATTTTTTTATTAAAAAAGTTGCAGAACAAGTACACGCTGATGACATTGTAGTCTAGTCAGCATTCAAAGAATCGTATACAGTTTTAACCCAATGATACAGTGATAAGTGTCACTCCGGGATTCACTAGTTTGGTTTGGGAAGGTAAATTTTTTCCAATAACCTCCCAAGATTGAATTTGGGTTTATGGTATTATGTACTGTAATTTTTTTTTTTTAATTAATTAAAGTTATATATATATATATATATATATGATATTTAAAAAAAATCACAGAAATCATATATATATATATATATATATATATAATTTCATTTTAATTAATTTTAAATAACGTTTCAAACTCCATATATATATTAAAAACCAAATCAAATGGCATTCCAAGAATCGTATTAATTTTTTTTCCAATAACCTCCACCCAATAAGACAGTGATAAGTGTCACTCCAGGATTCACTAGTTTGGTTTGTGAAGGTAAATTTTTTCCAATAACCTCTCAAGATTGAATTTGGGTTTATGATATTATGTACTGGAAATTTTTATTTTTTAATTAATTAAAGTGTTATATATATATATATATATAATTAATTTCATTTTAATTAATTTTAAATAATGTTTCAAACTCCATGTATATAGTAAAAACCAAATCAATTTTAATGGTGAAGCAAATGCATCTTAATGGTGGAGGCAACAAATTGAATGGTGGGTCCACATTTATTAAATGGGCATTACAAACCTTACTACATATTAAATATTATCTAATGGATTAATTCTATTGGCATATTAAATTCATTGAAGGTTTGAATATGCATATATATTACAATGTGCAAAATTATATACCAGGGTCGAGGTCAAGTATGAACCTGTGACCTCACCCCCCAACACTAATGCACCACAATCCAGTTCATTGAATTTTTTCCCGCCACATTTATATTTGAACGTTGATGCAGGTTCTGATAGCGGAAGGAGGGGGCCAACCCTCTTACATGTGACCCAAACGATGTGACCAAGCTCCAAACCTCCACTAATGCAGAATTTAGAATGTGCTTATCTAGTTAACTACAGCTTAAAAATTAATTAATCCAGTTACCTATTTAGTGGCACTTTAGCGGAGCTGCTATTTTCATATATTGCACCAAATTTGTCATATTTAACTTTAGTTTTCCATATTTGGAGGAGAAATTGGGGGAAAGTTTGCTTGTGCCATAACTGAGTCAATTTTCGACCAAATTGAGCTAAAAAAGAGTCATTTTTGGCTAATTGGCATGCTATGAACACATTGGAAGAACTTTCAAAAGCACAGAAGCTCATCTACATAGGATTTTCTTTCCTTGAATAAATTTGAAGCCTAGGGCCACCAAGAGGGAAGGCCATTCCTAGAGCATTTGTTAACCAAATTGAGTAAATAAATAGTAATTTCTGGTATATCTCGACATTTTAAACTCATTGGAATAGGTTCCAAGAGAATTTGATGCATCTAAACCATAATTTTAGCACAATTAAACTAATACAGAGGCCAAAGCTATGAATTTGGACGAAGGAGAAGTAGCTTAGGAGGGGTGAACTCCATCAAGAATCTGTTTTAATGGATCAGTTGCTATGGTTTCCCGTTATTTATGCTGATGTTTTTCAACCATTTAAATTCATCCTCTATGCTTTCAAATACACTCATAAAATTCAGTTTTAATTACATCTTTGACACACATAAACAACAAGGATCCTTCACATCAAACATAAGATCAGTGAATAAGTTTTATATCTGAAAATGAAATTAGCACAACAAAACTAACACTCAAATTAATATCAAGTTGGTATCGGAGCACAAGGTTGCTAGGGCTATTTGCTTGAGAGTTTCTTGAAGATTTGTGCAAGTTTAACCATTGTAATGTTGTGATGCTAACAAGGTTAAAGTTGCAGAAAGGTGAAGGGAAATTGTTGGTTGAAAGTCCTATATTAGGACTAGAAGAAGGAGAGTTGAAAGAGAATCAAATTCACCAAAAATTACACCCATAGCTGCACTTGAAGAACCTCAATTTGTGTCTCAAGAAGCTGAGATTGAAGAGGTACAAGCATTAGAAGTTGAGCTTGAGTCCATAGCCATCATGTTAGGCATTGGAGAGACTCAAGGAAATTTAGAAGAGGATTATCTCAAGAGAGAATTCAAAGACATAAAGATGATGTTAACATTATGTTTGATGTATTTACTGTTGGGATGGGAGGAGAAGACTCTAAGCCTCCATATGGAGAAGGAACTTCAGATGGTGAGAAGGATGAAGAGAAGATTTCAAAGGGTAGTGGAGGAAATCCACCTCCATCTCCACCATCTTCATCATCCTCATCATCTCCGTCTTCATGATCTTCCACTGCCACCACAAAAGGAAAGACTCCATTATTCAAATTGAACATTAAGGTTGAAATACCCATGTACAATGTCAAGGTAAATGTAGAGAGGCTTGACAATTGGAGACATTAATTGGAGGTGTATTGCATAATTTAGAACCTTCATGAAGACGACGTAAAGAGCATGTTGGCTTCATTAAGGCTAGAAGGAGCAACACTAGTTTGGTGGGAAGCAAAGACTCAAGAGAAAATCTAAATCCATGGTAAGATACCTATTCCTTGGGTTGAGTTTATTTCTTCCATTAAAATACAATTTGATCCTTGAGCCTATATACAAAAAGCTATTATGAGTTGGAAAATTTTGAAGCAACTCAAGGGTCAAAAAGTTCAGGAATATACCCAGGAGCTTAGAAAGAGAGCTTTGTTGTTAGGAGTAAACTTGAATTCCCAAGATACACTCTTGAAATACATTGGGGGTTTACATTCCTATTTGAAATATACTATTCTTATGTTTAACCCAAGAAATTTAGATGAAGTTTGTGTAAGATCCACACACTTAGAGGCAAGGGGAAAATGAAACATAGAGGAGAAGGGTGATAGTGAGGGTAAAGGAAAAGGAAAATTTTATGGAAGACGAAAAATAAATAGCTCTATAAAAATTAAGAAGGAAAAACCCACATGCAATTTTTTTTCGAAGATTGGCGATGATGAAGACCACTATTGGAAAATTCATCCATAGGTGAAACCAAATAAACTAAAAGCCAAAGAGAGCAGAAAAATTGTTGCTATAGTTGAACATGAATTAGGGTCAGATTCAAGAGATGAGACAAAGATTACAGCCATGGGTTTGAAAGGTAAACATGTTGCAAGTACTAGTTCCTCAAATTGTTCAAAGGATACTCATGATGAAGATACAAGAATATAAATTTTCAATATAAGAGTTGCCTCTAAACATACCAAGGTTGACACAGTTTTTGATAGGGGGTCACAAGCTAACTTGATTTCCAAATATTTTGTTAAGAATTTAGCCCTTGAAACTATTAGACATCCAAGACCATATCCTTTGGGTTGGATATGAAAGAATACAACTTTCAAGTTATAAGGAAGTGTTTACTAAGACTCGTCATCAACTTAAAGTTTCTTGATGAAGTTGATCTTGATGTGGTGTCGCTTGGGACATCAGGTATTATATTGCGGATTCCTTATATGTATGATAGGAAAGCACTATTTCATCTCCATGAGAACAAGTATCACTTGTTTAAGGAGGGTATTGAGTACATAATTAGATCCCATAAGAAGAAGACATGTTTTTCTCTTGTACATGTAAGCTAAATGAAGACGATAGTGAATGCAAATCAGAACTTGACATTTTTGATGATCAAGAAAAGAGATGTATTGAATCACACTTTTCAAAAATATTCTTATGCTTGTAATGAATTGTTTCAAGATGTTAATAGGTTCTCTTTGAAAGAAGGTGAAAAATATGTAAAACATTTGCAGTAGTCAACAATAGTGTTGAGTAATGTTCGAAACAAGATGTCGGGAAAGAGAGTGCAAAGGTCCAAGAGAAAGAGAAAAAGCAGCTTGGAAAATAATGCATGGGTTCCACAAATGCTGGTTTATGGTTTCCAACAGGTACATGGAAATGGTGAAGATACTTGGTCAAGATTCGACGCTAGTACAAAGCGAGATTAGCTAAAAATCAACATGGTGACAGTGTGGAAGGTGAGAAAGTTTCGAAGTTTCCTTTGATTGCAGACCAAAGTAGGAACAATATCATTTCTACAAAAATAGATTGATGTTCTTCAAATTCAGAAATATTACAACATGAAGGTGTCAATGACAGTAAGATAATGTTGCAAGAATCAAGGAAAAAGTTGATTTTTTGTGAAAATCTCTGAATGATGAAATTGGGAAATTTTTTGTGGATAGACACTAGAAGGGTGAGGGAACAGTACCCTCATTCACATGCTCAGTAATTAGAGAGCTTTTGGGGTCAAAAAGGCTTCTAGTGGGCAGGAATGATCAGAGGCTCAGTATTTTAGCTCAAAATTGAAAGTTCTGAGAATTGAATGAAACCAAAACGAAAACAACCGGCCCATCGCAAGGAATCCAACACAACTAATTTGATTGAAAACTGAATTCGGATGAAGGAGTTATGGTCTACTGATCATCGTTAAGAACAAGGAAATTTTTATTAAAAAAATTGCAGAATAGGTACATGCTGATGACATGGAAACTGAGTCAGCATTCAAGGAATCTTCTTGAGTTTTAGTCCGTGGGACCATGACAAGTGTCACTCTGACATTCCCTAGTTTGGATTGTGAGGGTAAATTTTTTCCAATTACCTCCTAATGTTGAATTTGGGTTTATGATATTATGTGTTGAAATTTTTTATTTTTTTATTAATTAAGGTTAGAATAATATATATATATATATATATATATATATATATATATATATATAATTTTATATGTTTTCTTTTGAAATATCATATTATATTTTTTATATATTTATATTATTTCATTTTATTTAAATCTTAATTATTTTTAAATAACATCTCAGACTCATATATATATATATATATATATATATATATATATATATATATATATATATATTAAAAACCAAGTAAATGCTTAATTCTAGAGGCAACGAATTGAATGGTGGGTGCACATATATTAAATTAACATTTAAAACCTTAAGACAAATTAAAAATTATATGGTGGATTAATTCTGTTGGCATTTTAAATTCGTTGAAGGTTTGAATATAGATATATATTACAATGTGAAAAACCGTATATGGGAGTCGAGGTCGGGTTTGAACCTGTGACCTCACTGCCCAACACCAAGCAGCTTAACCAATGCATTGTAGTCAAGTTCATTGAAATCTTTTACGCCCAATTTATATTTGAACATTGATGTAGGTTCTGACAGTGGAGGGAGGGGGCCAGCCCTCCTCCATGTGACCCAAACAATGTGACCAAGTTCCAAACCTTCACTAATGCGGAAAAAACGCGCTTATCTAGTTAAATTCATCTTAACAACTAATTAATATAGTTCCTTAATTAGCGGTGCTTTTGGCAAAGCTTCTATTTTCAAAGATTCCACCAGATTTGTTGGAGTTAACTCTAGTTTCGAGATTTCGAGGAGAAATTGGGGGAAGTTCGGTTTTTCCATAACTGAGTCCATTTTTGACCAATTTGAGGTCAAAAAGAGTCATTCTTGGCTAATTTGAATGTTATGAACACATTGGAACTGTTTTAAGAGGCATATCAGCTCATATACATAGGTTTTTGTTTCCTTGAATAAATTTGAAGCCTAGGGCCACTAGGAGGGAAGGCCATGCCTAGAGCATATGGTAAAAAAATTGAGTAAATAAACATCATTTCTGATAGATTTTAACATTTTAAACTTATTGGAACAAGTTCCAAGAGAATTTTATGGATGTAAACAACAATTTTAGGATAATTGAGATAATACAGAGGCCAACGTTATGAAACTAGATGAATAAGATGTAGCCCAGGAGGGGTGAACTCCATCAAAACTCTATTTTAATGGATCAGTTGCTATGGTTTGTTTTTATTTATGTTGTTGCTTTTCAACCATTTAAATTCACTATTTATGCTTTCAAATACACCCATAAAATTCAATTTTAATTACCTCTTTGAGACACATAAGCAAGAATGTAACCTGCACATCAAGAATAAGATCAGTAGATAAGTTTTATATCTAAAAATGAAATTAGCACAACAAAATTAACATCGAAATTCAGATCAAAAAGTAAGTGTGCAAATCCAGGATGAAACTACCTGCCAATTACATATAATATCCAATACACTTCCTCACCATTAGTTACAATAATTCATTAGTACATCTAGGTGAACCAAGCTTGTTAGTAAAGGAGAAAGACATATCCAAGGTACACCATTTAATTGATATGGATCATGTGAATAATGATGAGATGGATGGGTACATGGGGGTCACAAAGCCAAATGCATTGGGTTCAATTATGGAAATGATGAAGTTTTTCCACATATTTGTGTGTATAGATGTAGGAGGGATGTATCGTGGATACATGAGTCACCCCAACATTTATTCTTCCACCCTTAATTATTTTCCTTTATATGATGTTTCTTTGTAATATTTCTTGGCACTCTAGGAAATAAGAACATACTATGAGAGACATGCAACAATTTTTACGCCCTTAAGGTGGGGCAGTTTATCACCCCATAGGGGTCGGGACATGCATGGGTTCCTTAATTATGTGTGGGGAGCTCAACGACCCTAGGAACCAGGGTAATGACCATGATGAAGGAGTATACCTCATTTTTTTCCCCCAATCTCTATATTAAAATTTCCCATACATCTTTTTAATTTTATGATATTCCTTTCTTTTTTTTCTTACTTGTGGCCATTATATGATTTTAAATTTCTCTTAGCTGCATCAACCTCTAGGGAAACATTTCTAGGACCAACCTTGACACGTGGAGAAGGAGAGAGGGCATGCTAGTGCCTTTTTGATGTAGTGGTCATGTGGAACGAGAGAGGGAAGATGATGAAATAGGTCTTGTAATGTATGAATGCGAGTGAAATTTTTGAAATGGAAAAACAAGACTATGCCACCAAAATTGAGGTTTTCCAAATAGTTCCCTGCCTAAATACATAGACAAATATGGGAAATCCCACTAGACTAGAATTGAGGATTAACACCCCATTTAAGGTGAAGGGACAAAACTATATTCAAAACCCTTACTCCTCCCAAGTCACCTAATAATTCATGCCCAATGCGCCCAAGGAAAAGAAAGCATAGGCACCTGATTGCACAATGAAAAACATAGCTTTAGGATTGGATTTCCCACCTTCAAATATATTATCTCAACAGATGGGTGAGAGGACATATGCCTGATTTAGGGATAAGAGATCAAGTGGCACAATACATTGGCTACATGGGTGGTTGTCAAGTTCTACTGGTTCTCAACTGAAGAGATGTATAGGAGAAAAACTATCCTATGGGGTCACCATTTTTGGTGGGTAACATCTGTCTCCAACTAGGATATGAGCTCTTTGTAGAGTGTGTTAGAAATACTCAGGGGGGGTGAATCAACATTTCTTTTCAAGTGTTAATTATTTCCAGTTAGATTCTTCACAATTAAGGACAGAGAGGTGTATAATAATACTATTAAGGATTGATAAGAACTTCAATACCCTTTTTTAAATAATAGTATACAGTAGATGAATGAGGGCACCAACCCTTTCAATGAAGCAGACACCAACCTGTTTCCAAGCACCAACTTGGAATTTTGATGAGGCTCCGACCTCTAGGAATTTGACCCTATCTTCTCAAGGCACCAACCTTGTGTTTAGGGTCACCTACCCCAAGGACACCAATCCCTCAGTCTCTTTTAATAGAAAATATTTGATGTACTTACTTGACTGTCATCTACAAAAATTCTTCACTTTTCAACAATTCTTGGTTTTGACTTCACTATATCTTCATTGTACCTTGTTCACCATATGACTCCTCTAATGAAATATTAGTTCATATTACTGTTGAAGAATGTCTGAGACTTATCCTGAGATGCTCTGTGTCTAGATCCTATTATTGGTGTTGTAGCTATTTCCCCTTTGCAGAATCACAAATTTTTCTTACACCTTTTATTACTTCCAAAAAATCAGTGATCAAACCGAGCTTACTGTTCCAATCTCCTGTAGGTGACCGAGCTGACTGTGGTAAGCTCCTGCGGCTAATCCGAACCCTAAAACACAAGTCCAAGCAATTATATATGAGGTATATATATGTGCAAGAGACACAGATATGAGGTATATATATGTGCAAGAGAAACATATCCGAGGTAATATCTCTGTGTTGTATAACACAGATACGTTTTAATGTATCCAAGCTATAAGGTATCTCTGGTCCAGGCCTCCAAACAGATATGTCCTAAGCCTTTATTTCACTTGTTTTGAAACTTAATTCACAAGACCTAGCCTTGATATGGATTGAAACATAGCTACTGTTCTGAGGGTATGAATCAATTTTTTTTTAACCTAAATAATAATCCTTCAAACCCTCCTTGGTGTCATAGTTTACGAGTTGTGCACTTTGGTATATCTATGCAACTGTCTTCACTGAATTGATTTAAAGATTTGTGGAATTCTCCTTGACTTGTCATTGCAATAGTGTTATTCATGAGATGTGAACTACTGTTCCTTCTCCCTATATTGTTCACTGCAAAAATGATTGAGTAAAAGTGACAGACGACTCTTCTATTTATATGGATTCGATTTGAAATGAAGGGACACGTCCTTTTGGAGTGAGGCCAACATGTGTATGAGACTATATGTCAGCTAGCAATTAAATATATATTTGTAAACTTAAAAATTCAATTTATCACAAACCGTTGGGAGTTTCAGGGCAAGTAAAGGCTCATTAGAACGGGAAAAATATACTCTACAACATGGTATAGAACCCATGTTGATAGGATGTCTCCAAGGTGATAAATAAAAAACAACTTCTCTTTGTGAATGTCTTTAATTTTTGTTTGGAGGAGGTGAATAGGACAGCATGCCTTTTCCACTGCTTGGCTTCTCCTTTGTAGAATTCATGTAGCATCATGTATCAACAATGTCATCATATAGTAATGTAGTGATATTTCATAGTGCAGCCTTCATCTTAGTCAAAATCATATTAACATCAATGACAATCTGAATTAACAATCTCCCCCTTTTTCATTGATGGCAATATTCTTGCCCTTTCAACATTCTCTCCCCCTTTGTCATCTATGGCAAACAGGGTGCCCAAGTACTCCCCCTGTCAAGCTGCTCCCCCCAATATACTATTCATGCTATCTGATTTAATGTGATGCAAGAGCAATGACTCGCATATTTTGTCGAAGATACTCAAATTCTTCTCGTGGAAGGGGTTTTGTAAAGATGTCTGCAATTTGCTCTTTTGTATTGACGTATTCCAACCTGATATTGTGTTCAGCAACTTTTTCACGTAGAAAGTGGTATTTGATTGGAACATGTTTGGTCCTTGAGTACATTACTGGATTCTTTGAAAGACTGATGGCACTAGTATTATAAAAAAAAATAGTAACTAGTTGCTTAGTTTCTATGTTGACATCCTTCAAGGCTTCCTTCATCCATCGAATTTGTGTACAACAATTAGAAACAACTATATATTCGTCTTCAGCTATAGAAAGGGATATATATGATTGTTTTTTGCTGAGCCAAGATACAAGACAATCTCCCATAAAGAATGCATTTCCACTGGTAATTTTTCAATCATTCACGCTTCCGACCCAATCAGCATCAGAGTAAGCTATCACGATAAGAGTTGAACTCTTAGGATACCAAAGACCGAAATCAATTGTTCCTTTCAAATATCTGAGAATTATCTTCACAGCTGCTAGAGGGGATTATTTAGGACTTGACTGAAATCTTGCTACCATTCCTACTGCTTGCATAACATCTGGTCTTGTAGTAGTTAATTGTAGGAGAGCTCCAATTATTGATCTGTAAAGAGTTGCATCTATGAGAGGGGTATCATCATCTTTTCTTAATTTACAATCTGTGGTCATTGGTGTGCTCATAGGTACACAATATTCCATCCCATATGTTTTGAGCATGTCTTTAAGATATTTTTATTGAGATATAAACATGCCTGCAGAGGTTTGAGATATTTTTAGCCCAATAAAGTAAGGCAACTCACCAATCATTGACATCTCAAACTTTTTGGACATATTTAGAGAAAATTCATGGCTCATTTCTTCATTATTGCTAGCAAATATTAGATCATCAATGTAAACAAGAGTGATCAGAAGGTTTTCCTTGTCCATTTTCATGTAGAGATTGCTACCTCCCACTCCCTTTTTGAAACCCTCTTGTTGAAGATAGTGATCCAACTTTGCATACCATGCTCTATGGGCTTGTTTTAATCCATACAAGGCCTTTTTTAGTTTGCATGCAAAGTATTTTCCTTTAGCAAGATCAAATCCTTCTGGTTGCTCCATGTAAACTTCTTCCTTGAGATCTCCATTCAGGAATTCTGATTTTACATCCATTTGATAAACCTTGAATCCTTTTGAGCAAGTAAATGCTA
This sequence comes from Pinus albicaulis, assembly GCA_034641835.2. NCBI lineage: Eukaryota > Viridiplantae > Streptophyta > Pinopsida > Pinales > Pinaceae > Pinus > Pinus albicaulis. Next base: position 1,161,675,375 of record CM076579.1, on the reverse strand, counting down.
AAAAATTTCTTATGGCTTCCATTCGAGCTACTGGTGCAAAGGTTTCTTTGAAGTCAATTGCTTCAATTTGTGAGTATCCTTTGCAGACAGGTCTAGCTTTATTTCTGATGATTTGTCCATCTTCATTCATCTTGTTTTTGAATACCCATTTTGTTCCAATTATATTTTTATCTTTTGGGGGAGGAACTATTTCCCAAGTCTCATTTTTTTTTTATTTGAGACATTTCTTCTTCCATGGCCTTTATCCAATAAGGATCTTCGCTTGTTTGAGAAAAAAATTTAGGTTCTATTAAAGATAATAGAGCCATATCATATTTTCTTGGGGTGCTTATCATCCTTCTTAGAGTTTGAATTCCTTCATCTATATCTCTGATGACTTGTTCTTCCAGATGATATCTTTGAACAAACTTGATCTTGGAGAGAGTTTGTGAAGATTCACTTTGAGGTTGACTTTGAGGTTCTTTATTCTCCTCTCCTTTTCAAGTTCTTCTCCTTCACTTTGTCCAAAGAAAGGCTCAAGTTCATGTTTTTCAATTCTCTTTCCTGGAAGGCCTTCATCAATCTTCACATCAATGCTTTCCACTATTATTCATAGATGATTGTTGTAACATTTGTAAGTTTTAGGATATTCCGACATATAGGAAATAGTTAAGAATAACTTAGTCTAGTGTAGAGTTAGGTAAAGTGTGTTTCTTTACCATGTACATTTGTAATTTATAATCTGACGGGCATGATTTGTAGTGATCCAAAAATTATCTCTCACCTCGGTATTAACGACACTTGATCCGTGGCTTAATTCTCGATTGGTCCATGATCTCTATTTAGAGAGCATGGAGGGTCATTTGACTGGTAACCGTTTATGAGAGAAACATATGTAACCTTTCTTTTTATATTAATGAATTTCCTGAAGTGGCCGCGTTGGCTCAAGCCGCAGACTATTTCCCTCTTTGAGGGTTTTAACCACATGATTATACTAGTGTACTGATTTGTGATCTGTTTGTGAGCGGTGACCTTTGGTTCTTGATCTACGAAACATACCCTGTAAATTCCTACATGGTATCAGAGCTATTTGGAGGGTCGTGTCTATTATTGATCAAAATCCGAAGCCGGTTTGACTGCATGTGAATGTCGTTTTGTAGTTCTACTATTTCTGAACATTTTTGGGTTTGGAGAGCTACTCGGTTGTGTTCGGAGCATCTGTTACAGTGAGGAATGCCTTTCTTTTCATGCGAAAATGTTTCCGGCTGCCCAAGTTATGACAGTTTAGATCTGGAGGTATTGTTTTGCAGTTATATTTGTTAATAGTTTTGGTTATTTCCGTTCCTTTTTATTTTCGGTTTATAGGTTTTATTTATTTTCTAGAACTATACCCTCTTCTCTGTGTATGCTCTTTGTTGTGCACTGCGTGCGATCTCGGAAAATCATAAACAAGAAAAAGAGATTTTTTTTTTGCTACGTATGCTCTTTCCCCGCGCCTTTGTACGATCTCGGGAAATCATAAATAGTGAAAAAAGTGATAGTTGCCGGTAAGGCTAACCAAAAATATAAAATTATAACGTAAGGCTTTGCATTTCGTTTTTTTTCTTCTCATTTTTTGTGTTTTTTCATGTAGGAAAAGGCACGCACACCAAAGAGTAAAAAAAAAAAAAAAAAAAACCTTCCTCCTTTCATACAATAACTTGATCCTTTTACTATCTCACTTGGTGAGGGGTTAGTTTATGAGAATAGAGGTCTTGGGTTTAAGTCTTCTTCTCAAGCTTCTTTTGTAAAAAGTTTTTGTTAAAAGGGGTGGAATTTTTTTTTGAAAAAGCTGCACTTCATCCCGTTCGTGTAACTATTCGACATCTACAACTCAGATTTTTCAAAAGGCATAACTTCTTCATCTGGAAGCCGTTTTTAGAGCCTTTTTTTTTGAAATGGAAATTTTTTTTGGAGATATTTCCATTGGTGTAGTTAGTTTCATCTTTTCTCAGCTTCATTTTTTTTTTTTAAATGGAAAGCGCATGCTCGGTTATTCTTAACAACACCAATTATTTCTAATGGATACCTCACATGCTACATATACTTAGAAGTAAAGGAATTTATAGAATAGCCATAGGACAAGAAACTAAACCTTACGATTATGATAAAGCTACTAAATGGGAAAATAAACAAGATCAAGCACGAGAGTTGATAGGAATGTCCATTCTCAAGATCTTCGATTTCATATCCTTAACATTGACACCCCTGATGAAGCCTTGGAAAAGCTAAAAATTGTTTTTAGCATTCAAAATCAAATCAGGGCCCACCAGCTTGAAAATGAGTTGCTTACTTTGGACCCCAATAACTTCTCCTCCATTGAAGATTTTTTGTCCAAATTCAAAACCCTCAGAATTCTTTTAAAAGGCTGTAAGATAAAAAAGGACGATGGTAGCCTCATCTATTGCATTATTTATAAGCTTGGCCCTACATACTCTGTATTTGTTTCCACCTTCCATTCCACTAGAGAAGCCATCATTTCTTTAGTGACCACCTACAATAATCCCTCTTTCGATTCCTTTTGTGACTCTTTGATAAGATAACAATAAAAACTTTTACACCTTGGTATTATCACTGCTGGAAACGCCTCTAAGAAAGCCTTAGAAGCCAAACAACAACCATATCAAAAGAATCCGAAGAAGCAGTGTCCTAAAAAATATGGTCCTAAACCAAACAAGGTCCCTAAGCAATTTCATCTGCAAACTGAAAAATCAAATCACTAAAATAATAAGGCAAATCAAAATAAAGGGAAGAAGACAGGTAGACATTGCAACTTTTGCAATCGGGATAGCCATATAAATTCCAAATGTTTTAAGGAGATGGAAGCCTTAGAAGCAGCAATGAAGAAACACAACATCAATTTGGAGCACTCTTCAGCTTCATATTCAGTAATGACACTTTCTGCTTGTGGTTGTCAAGCATCAAGATCTGGTTATGCATTAAATATATATTCTTCTTCTCCTCCTCATGAATGGATCATTGATTCTAAAGCTTCTTACCACATGGCTAAAAATAAATCCATTTTTTCTTCTTTAAATGATTGTAACACCAAACATATTTATGTTGGTGATGATAGATATCTTAGTGTTGTAGGATCTGGAACCATTCATCTAGATAATGGTCAATTTAATGATGTACTATGTGTTTCTACCTTCTCATGCAACCTTCTATCTGTTTATCAGATAACTCATTCAAGTGAAGGTAAAATAGTAGAATTCTCACCTCATGATGTTGTAGTCAAGGATCACAAAGATCCTAAACATATTTTAGCTACTGGCATTGCTGATGATTCCACAAGGTTATATAAGTTTAACAACTTTGGGTCATCATGTCTTCCCTCTATTTTTTTTGCTCATAATGATGATGTGAGAAAACTTTGGCATGAGCGATTTGGTCACCTAACCTATCACTCTCTTCAAACTCTATGTAAGAAAAATATGGTAATGGGCCTTCCTATGGTATATTGCCAAGATGGTGTTTGCTCCAGATGTGTACTTGAAAAGCATCATCAGGATAGTTTTGACAAATGTGCCTCTCGGAAAGCTTCAGCCGCTTTGCAACTTGTGCACAGTGATTTAGGTGGTCCACTTCCTGTTGTTTCATTCTCTGGTTGCAAGTACTTCTTAGCTTTCATTGATGATTTTTTCAGATGCACTTGGGTATATCTCTTAAAACTCAAGGGTGAATTTTTTAATATGTTCTTGGCCTTTAAGGCCTTTGTTGAGAAACAATTTGGACATCAAATTCTTAAGTTTAGATCAGACAATGGCGGAGAATATGTTAACAACAAATTTATCAACTTCTACACTGAGCATGGAATTCAATTGCAACATACTGTTCCATATACTCCACAAAAAAATGGTGTAGATGAAAGGAAGGTCTGCACCTTAAAAGAAATGGCTAATTGTATGCTTCAATTTAAAGGACTTGGTCTCAATTTTTGGGAAAAGCCCATTAACTGTGAAAATTACATAGTAAATCGCACTCCTACTAAGGTTTTAAAGAATATCACTCCAGAAGAAGCTTGGAGCTCAATCAAACCAGATGTAAGTCACTTTCGTGTTTTTGGAAGTGATGATTGGGCCCATATTCCAAATGCAAAACATAAAGCCTTAGAACCTAGGAGTGAAAAATGCATTTTTGTTGGATATTCTAAATATGTCAAAGGATATAGACTTCTTGAACCAAAATCAAAAAATATTATCATTAGAAGAGATGTCAAATTTGATGAAAATATATCGGCCTGTGAGCCTAGGTCAGCAAATGTACCACCTTTGGCCTACGAGCCTGATTCAGCATATGTGCCACCTCTCTCTCTCTATTCTATTTTTAATATCATTCCTTCTAGTTTAGATGATGACAACGAGGATGAAAATCCTCCCCCACCTCCTGAAATTGTTCCTTATACTCCACCGCTTCCAAAATGGGTCCGCTCTACTCGGGATGCAACAGGTTCTCTTACAGGGGACCTTGCCGATCGATGACGTACACGTTCTTAGTTCAAAAGAGCCTCTTCCTTATTGGCTCAATTTCAAGAAAAAAATGATCCATAAACATTTGAAGAAGCCTCTGGTCATCCAGATTGGGATGAATCTATGAATGAAGAGTATCATTACTTATTGGCAAATGATACTTGGGATCTTGTTCCTCTTCCAAAAGGAAGAAAACTTCTCAAATGTAGATGGGTTTATAAAACCATGTTTGGACTAGATGGAAAAGTGGATAGACATAAAGCTTGTCTTGCTGCTAAAGGATTTTCACAGGTTGAAGGCATTAACTATACTGAAACCTTCTCCCCTATTGCCAAAATGAATTCTATCCGCCTTGTTCTTTCCCTTGCTTCCTCCTTTAACTAGAAAGTTCATCAGATGGATGTTAAATCTGCCTTCTTACATGGAGATTTGCATGAAGAAATATACATGGAACAACCCCCTAGATTTATCCAAAAAGAATCCAGCCTTGTTTTTCGCCTTACGAAGTCTCTCTATGGTCTCAAACAAGCTCCTTGGGCTTGGTATGCCAAAATGGATAGATTTCTATTAGATAATGTCTTTTCTAGGTGTCATTCTGACAACACTGTCTATACCAAGAAAGTGGGTAAGTACTTAACCATCCTTGTTCTTTATGTTGATGACCTCATCCTTATTGGTATTGATCCAAACCATATAAACCATGTGAAGTCTAGCCTCAAAAAGAAGTTTGAAATGAAAAACATAGGACACTTGCATTATTTCCTTAGTCTTCAAGTATTGCAATCCAAGGAAGGCATTACCCTCTCTCATTCCAAGTATGCCTATGATCCTCTACACCACTTACACATGGAAGACTATAAGCCATCCCCTTCTCCCTTTCGGTCTAGAGTCAAGCTTTTAGTCACTTGTACTACCCCTGAAGTTGATGCTACCTTATACTGTCAACTTGTTGGTAAAATTTTATATCTAACCCATACCCATCCTGACCTTTCCATTGCCATTGGCCTTGTCACTTGGTTTATGCACCAACCTCATGAAAGTCACTGGAAAGCAGCTAAAAGAATACTTTGATATATTTGAGGTAAAATTCAGTTCAGGATTCATTACAGTGCAGGAGCATCTCCATTGTTGATTGGTTTCACTGATTCTGATTGGGTTGGTGATGCTGATGATCAAAATTCTACTGTAGGATATGTATTCACTCTTGGTTCAGGACCTATTACTTGGTCTTGTAAGAAACAAAGTGCCATCCCTCTTTCTTCAACAGAAGCAGAGTATCGTGGTGAGGTTGAAGCCATGTGGCTTCGTCAGACCCTGTCTAAATTTGGTCTTCATTAGCAGCATCCAACTACACTTTGGTGTGATAATCAAAGTGCCATTCATCTATGTAAATATCGCATTCAACATCAGTGTATGAAACACATTGAACTCCACATTCACTTCATCAGAAAGCTCATTCATGATCATGTTCTTGAAGTGCAATACTATCCAACCAATGATCAAGTAGCCGATATCTTTGCAAAGGCTCTCACTGAAATGAAGTTTACCAAATTTCGATCCATGATTGGAGTTCAAGAAAGTTGACATTAAAGGGGGATAGGCTCTAATGCCTCCTTCTCCTATTGTGTCACTTTTTTAAATCCTTCAATCCTATCCCAATTTGTTCTTAAGGGGGGATGTTAGGATATTTTGACAAATAGGAAATAGGCTCCTTTTGTGTCACCTCTGTAAATCCTTCAATCCTATCCCAAGTTGTTCTTAAGGGGGGATGTTAGGATATTTCGACACATAGGAAATAGTTAAGAATAGCTTAGTCTAGTGTAGAGCTAGGTAAAGTGTGTTTTTTTACCATGTACATTTGTAACTTATAATCAAATGGTCACGATTTGTAGTGATCTGATGGTTATCTCTCACCTCGGTATTAACGACACTTGATCCGTGGCTTAGCACCCGATTGGTCCATGATATCTATTTAAAGAGCATGGAGGGTCATTTTTCTGGTAACCATTTATGAGAAGAGCATATGTAACCTTTCTTTTTATATTAATAAATTGCCTGAAGTAGCCACGTTGGCTTAGGCTGTGGATTGTTTCCCTCTTTGAGGGTTTTAACCACGTGATTATACTTGTGTACTGATTTGTGATTTATTTGTGAGCAGTGACCTTTGGTTCTTGATCTATAGAACATACCCTGTAAATTCCTACAGTAAGCTTTTCTCCTAATGGAGTATCCAAGAAATATTCCTTCGTCAACTCTAGAATCAAAATTTCCTAGTGAGTCATCAATTATTTTTATGAAGCATTTTCTTCCAAAAACCCTGAAATATTTTACTGAAGTAGGTCTTCCTTTCCATAATTCATAAGGAGAATTTTCATTATTTGGTCTTAGTTGAGTTCGATTTAAAGTATAAACTACGGTCCCAACTTCTACTCTCCAAAATTTTGGTTGCAAATCAGCTGCTAGTAGCATTTTCCTTGCCATTTCTTGAATGGTTCAGTTTCTTCTTTCAACTACTCCATTTTTCTGGGGTGTCCTAGCAGTAGAGGTTCCTCTTTTGATTCCATGCTCTTTACAGAATTCATCAAATTCGTTTGAGGTGAATTCTCCTCCTCTATCCTTTCTAAGACATTTAATCTTAGAATATTTCTCATTCTCAATGAGAGCCTTAATATTCTTAAAACATTCAAATGCTTCGGACTTATATTTTATGAAATATTTCCCCATCATTCTGGTATAGTCATAAAAAAATAGAGCAAAGTACCTTTCACCTTGAAGATCTGGAGTTCTAGTTGGCCCACACAAATCTGCATAAATGATTTCCAAAGGTTTTGATGTTGAGAACTCAGTTTTGTGGCTAGTTCTGGTTTTCTTTCCATGTTGGCATGGGCCACATACAACTTGATTTGGCTTGCACATTTTAGGAATGTCCCTTACTACTTTAATATTGTTGATGTTGACTAGGTTATCAAAACTTGTATGCCCCAATCGTTTTTTCCATAACCAACTTTCATCTGTTTGAATTAAGCAACATTTATCTTCTTGGATTTTACTGAGAATGTAAACATTGTCTGGTGTTCTTACTCCTTTCGCCACAAGTTCTCCTGAGGATGAGTCTCTTATTTCAAAATTTCTTGTACTAAACACAAAATTATGTCCTTGGTCACAAATTTGGCTAACACTTAAGAGATTGTGTTTGAGCCCTTCTACCAGCAAGGTATTTTGAGCCTTTCCTTCTCCATTGACAAGGGTAGCAGTTCCTCTTCCAGTGATTTTAGTGGATCCACTTCCAAAGGATACGTTTCCATTTTTTTTATTCAATGAAATAAACTTATTTTGGTCACCTATCATATGCCTTAAGCCTCCACTATCCACGAACCAATGATTTTCTTCACTATGAGCACACAGAGCTAGGCCACATTTATCAGTTTTGAGATTTATGCTTTTATTTTTTTCCTTTTTAAGAGGGAAATTTTCTTCATTATGATCATAATTATCACATAATGAGCAAGACGGATCAAACTTAGGCAAAGGATGAAAGGAATTGTAAGTTTTTATTTGTCCTTGCTCTTTAGGACCACACAAGTTGTTTGTTTGATTGTTCAATTTTGGTGCTTCATTATTATGAGCTTTGCAATGCTTAGCTTGATGCCCAAAGTTTTTACAATAATAACAATATCCAAGGAAAATATTTTGATACCTGTTGTAGTATCCATAGCTTGAACCAACATTCTTCCTTTGAGTTTCTCTTTCTTCAATTCTTGGTTTTGAAATGGAACTTTGTTCCTAACGAGATGACTTTTCTTCTGTTGGATGGCAAGAGAGTACGTCAACATAACTTCTAGTATTATTCTTTGTATTTGATGATTCTCCTTTGAAACCAATTCCAGACTTATCATGATGAGGTTTTTGAGTATTAAGAATGTTCTCAAGAGATAGAGAGCTTTGCCAACTCCTTTTGACTTGCTCTCATTCCTTTCTTAGAGATATTATTTCAGCTTCACGTTTTTCACAGATATCATTCTTCTCTTTTAGCTTAATGTTCAAGAAGTATTCCCTTATTTTTGCTTCATCTTTTTCTATTTTGAGGGAAATTATCATCTTTTGTAGATTCTCATTTTCTTCAATGGAAATCATTAGCAAACTATCCATGTTTCTTTCATCTTCCAATTCTGAGTCATCATTGTTTGTAAATTCCATGAATAACGTTTCGTTGCTTCCAACATAATTACTTTCCTCATATGATTCATCATCACTTTCTTTTTTATGATGCATATTTCTAGTTGATTTCTTTTTTATGACTACAAATTCATCTTCATCAGACTCATCTTGTTTGGAGAAGAAGTTATTATTAAACCCTTTCTTTTTGTACATCATCCTTTTAGAGTCCTTTTCATCATCACTATCATGTTTATGAGGACATTTTGTAATTTAATGACCTATTCTTCCACAATTGAAACAAATAAGAGGGTACTTACCTTTTAGCTTCGATCCCCTTTTCAACCTTCGTACAAATTGAGATAAATCATTTTCAATATCAGATTCATCGTTGATGTATTTCCATCATTTTCCTTCTTTTGTAGATCTTGAGGCTTTGAAAGCTACTTATTTGAAATTTGGACTCCCTTTCCTCATCTCATAAGCAATAAGAATTCCATGAATTTCATCCATATTAAGAGTATCTAGGTCATTCATTTCTTCTATGTCACTTACTTTGGAGTTAAATCTATGAGGAAGCGATCTCAAGATTTTTTGAAGAATGGTGTTTTCTTCAATATTTTCTCCTAGTCCTTTAAGAGAGTTAACTCCTTCAACTATTCGGAGGAAGTATGATGCAATATCTCCTGCATCATCCATTTTCATACTCTCGAATTTTCTTCTATAGGTTTGAAGCTTTGCCTTCTTAACTTTGGAGTCCCCATCATATAGAGAAACAAACTTATCCCATACTTCTTTGGCTGAGTCACAATTCATGACTTTCGTAAATTCGAAATCGGTAATTCCACTAGTGATGGAATTTAAAGCTTTGAAATTAGAAATTTAGGCTCTTCTTTCATCTGGATCAGTGGGAATACTCGAGGGAGATTTGTACCCATCCAAAACAAAGTGCCATACATCAGGGCCAAGAGACATTAGATAGTAGGACATCCTCTTTTTCCAAAAAATAAAATTTGTTCCATCAAAGATAGGTAGTTTCCGTGTTTCTTCCATGTTCTTCATTGTGCCTAAGAATCCTTCTTCCAGCTGTTAGGCAGATAACGAAGAAGCTGGCTTTAATACCAATTGTTGGAAATACTAGGAGGGGGGTGAATCAGTATTTATTTTCAATTGTTAATTATTTCCAGTTAGATTCTTCACAATTAAGGATAGAGAGGTGTATAAATCCCCTTTTTTAAATAATAGTATACAATATATGAATGAGGGCACCAAGCCTTTTAATGAAACATGCACCAAATTCTTGCCAAGCACCAACTTAGACTTTTGACGAGGCTCCGACCTCTAGGGATTTGACCCTACCTTCTCAAGGCAATAACCTTATGTTTAGGGGCGCCTACCCCAAGGAAACAAATCCCTCAATCTCTTTTAATAGAAAATGTGTGATGTACTTACTTGACTGTCATCTACAAAAATTCTTCACTATTCAACAATTATTTATTTTGACTTCACTATATCTTCACTATACTTTATTCACCATATCACTCCTCTGCTGCAATGTTAGTTCATAGTCTTGTTGAAGAATGTATGAGACTTATTCTGAGATTATCTGTGTCTAGATACGATTTTTGGTGTTGTAGCTATCTCCCCTTTGCAGAATCACATATTTTTCTTACACCTTTTATTACTTCCAAAAATTCAGTGAGCAATCCCAGCTTACTATTCCAATCTCCTGTAGGTGACCGAGCTGACTATCATAAGCTCCTCTGGCTAATCCAAATCCTAAAACACAAGTTCGAGCTATTATGTCTGAGGTATATATATGTGCAAGAGACACACATCTGAGGTATATATATGTGCAAGAGACACAAATCTGAGGTAATATCTCTGTGTTGTATAACACAGATACGCTGTAATGTATCCAGGCTATAAGGTATCTCTTGTCCAAGCCTCCAAACATATCTATCCTAATCCTTTATTTCACTTGTTCTGAAACTTAATTCATAGAACCCAGCCTTGATATGGACTGAAACATAGCTACTGGTCTGAGGGTATCAATCAAATTTTTTTTAACCCAAATAATAATCCTTCAAGCCCTCCTCAGTGTCATAGTTCACGAGTTGTGAACTTTGGTATATCTCTGCAACTATCTTCACTGAATTGATTTACAGATCTATGGAATTCTCCTTGACTTGTCACTGCAATAGTATTTTTCACGAGATGTGAACTATTGTTCCTTCTCCCTATATTCTTCACCGCAAAAATGAGTGAGTAAAAGTGACAGACAACTCTTCTATTTATATGAATTCGATTTGAAATGAAGGGAAATGTCCTTTTCGAGTGAGGCCGACATGTGTATGATACTGTAGGTCGGCTAGTAATGAAATATATATTTGTCAACTTAAAAATTCAATTTCTCAGAAACTGCTGGGAGTTTCAGGGCATGTAAAGGCTCATTAGAATGGTAAAAATATACTCTACAACATGGTATAGGACCCATGTTGATAGGATTTCTCCAAGGTGATAAAAAAAAACAACTTTTCTTTGTGACTTTCTTTAATTTTTGTGTGCAAGAGGTGAATAAGAGAACATGCCTTTTCCACTGCTTAGCTTCTCCTTTACAGCATTCATGTAGAATCATGTATCCAAAAAGTCATCATATACTAATGCAGTGATATTTCATAGTGAATCCTTCATATTATTCAAAGTCATATTGACATCAATGACAATCTAAATTAACAAAGTGCACAACCACTATACTTGAATAGGGAGGTCATGAGAACACCAAAATTCCTCTGGGACTGAAAAATTATACACTGCACATAATCAAAAATGTGGGAAGCATGTTTCCTAGGTGTACCTTCATTTTCCATGTTTTCATCAAATAATAAATACAAAAAATAAAATATATTATATGATGCAAGTGTAATATAAATGCACCTATTCTAGCATGAGAACATGATATGATCATAGTAGCTATGCAAAAAAAAAATATTGTGCATCATATTCTACCGGGCATGCTACGTTATGAAACTGCTAGGTATAGTCATATAGCTAATGTAACTAACATAGCATTAGATCAAGGTCTAATTTCCTATCCCTATGATCAAATATGATATACATTTGAAAGTATACATCATAATTATCAACCTCATATACTAGGTTTGAAGGGTGGGGGTGGGAAAATAATATGACCATGAGTCATGCAAAAGGGTCGTGGAAAAAGGAGAAGAATATGATTCATGTTCGGTCCATTAGATCATTTCCTCAATCCTAAATATGGAGAAATAAATGACCAAGCTTATATGCTCGTTCTAAAAATCCTTTTTAGTGATGCAATTGTGTTGTCATTCACTCCATACTTGTAGCATGTGTTTCATATTTTTAGTCTTGCATATGTTTGATTGGTTGCAACTAGTTGTATGATGAATTGATGTCAACCTTATGAAAATATACATGATGTATCGATGTCAACCGTGTGACTCATTGTTATGAGCTAGATGATACATTCATGACAACCTCATGGTGCGCTAGATGATGCATTTGATGTGGTACCTCTCATTGTTTGTATGTTGATCTACTAGACACTAGTTTGATGCAAGGGTTTTATGTTCGGGTGTTAAACGTGTTGATCCATGATCATGTGTGTGGAAGACTAGGAATTAATTTAGGTCACATTTTCATGTTCATGACTTATTGCAGTCATATTTGGTATCATGATGTTGGTATTGGTTTTCTATAGAGTAGTGAAAAGGTGTTGAAGGTGTGTAGGTGTCTAAGGAAGAGAAGATGACTTATTGTCATGAAGTCAACTAATTTTGAGTGCTTGACATGTTGATTAAGTAAATAGAGTTGAAGGCCTTTATATGATGATTTAGATCCATCAAAATGAGTTTTATATTTTGGTGTAATGATTCTATAGACTTGGTAGATGGACGTAATTGTAAAGGATCATGTTATGAAGGCGTTGGAGCTACTTTACCTTAGTTTTGGAGCTGAAACAAGGGTAATACAGGTTACCAGTGGATGGGGAATGTTTTAGCTTAGGTTACACTCATTATACAAGTGTTACCCATGACATTAACACACTTCTCAAAGGTAGGAATAGCATTACCTTGTGTAGACTCAGTTTTCTCGCATTCCACACATATTCTAGTGTTGTCGAGAGGTTGAAACAACGATAATTTCTCCTTATAAGTAATGAAAAATTCTAGTGACTTAATCTCCATTGGGAATAAGGGGTTAGAATGTGAATTCATTTATGATTTGAGTAGTGGATATAGTGGTATAAATTGGTTAAATATAGGAGTGTATCAACCGTTACGAGGTTAGATGGTGGAGATTTGAGCAAGAAGAAGAGAGTGAAATCGGTTTAAATTTAGTCTAAAAATTTCACTTGAATTTTTTGTTAATATTAATGGTGATAGGCATGTTGAAACCATATGTATCAACTAATGATGTTGTAACAATCATCTCTTGTCATGTTACGTTTCTGGGTCATTGGCCCATAGGAGATGATTATAGCAACAATGTACTTCATTGATAAATCCATTTAAAATGCTCATCAAGCCATGGACTTCTATTTTCTATATTATTGGGTCTTCTAGTGGATTGGAAAGAGATTCATCATGTCATATTAGATTCATGTATGAGGTCTTCTGACACTACTTTAGCCATGCATTCAAAATATTATATATCATTTATTCATTGTCATATGGATTCTTGGTCCATATTGTGCTTCTGTCTTATGGCAAGGAATCAATGGCAGCAGTGGAAGTGGTTCTTATAGGTTGGATATTACATGTTTTTACGGGGAGCATCTTATTTTCTCTTGTTTACTTTAACCATCCATTGTTGGAACTACGGTCTGGTTGTAGGTTTTCATGATGTTCCTCGTGATATGCTATGTTTGTTGGGGGTTTCTAACCTCATGAAATGGGTAGAGAGGTTGATAATTGGCCATTTATGTTGTTGTTGGAGATATGAATTTGGAGATGGTTAGTGGTTGTTTCTCTAGTAAGTTATGCTACTGACATGTGTTTTCTACTATGAAGAGTATGGGTTGGTGCCTGATGTGGTTTTTTTGCATATTTATGCTGCGCATAGATGAACATATTATCATTCATATTGTTGTTTCCCATTGGTTGCCTTATGTTCAAATTGTTGTTGTTTCTAGAGATGATTAGTTTGACATGATGCTCTAAGGAGATTTCTTGATGATTAGCTTGATAATTTTCTTAGTTTTGTTTGTGTGAGAGGCATCGATACTTCTGTATATATTATTACTCATCCATTTAGATATTATATGCTCTAGTTCTTTTCCTTTTGTTCTTGTTGCCTTATCACATAGAGTTGACCCTTTTCCATTGATGTCAATGTTGGCAATATGAAGCAGAGTGTTGTCCTTGATGGCAACCCACTGAATGAAGATGAAGACATGAGAGTGTTGGCATGTGTTGTCCTTGATGGCAATCCACCTGATGAAGTTATTCTTGACCTGATGGACTTGATAAATGATGTAAATCTGATTTGAAATGATGTTAGTTAGAATTATGATGTTGAGTGCTGTCATTGAATGGCAACCCACTTGATGAAGAAGATGGCAACTTACTTGATGAAGTTGTGCTTGATAGAATATGTTCTTGATGAAGTAAATCTGATGTATCTACAGAGAGTACAGAAGGTAATGAAGAAAGGAATTCAATATGTGCTAGATCCATGATGAAAAGAGTATGTTTCAAGGAATATGTGGATTTGTCTAGTATAAGTCGCGTATGCACGCGGTAAAGTACGTGCCAAGTCGCGTATGGGCAAAAGCGCTCAAAAAGTGCAAAACCAGGGGTAACCACCATGGTATTGACCCATTGTATTGGGTAATGATTCGTCTAAATGACCCCGTCCAGGAATACCATCGGAAGTAATGTGGTTTTGGCTCATGGTATTGAAAAAGGGTAAACCTATATAAGGAGAATAAATTCATTATGCAAATCATGAGTGTGGGTGCAAGAGTCTGAGCTTGAATGAATACTTCTCTCTGAAGTATATCTGAATGGAAAGGGTTACAGTTGAATGAAAGATCTGAATGTATGATGCACCAATGAAGAAATGATGAAGAAGGAAATCTAGATCTGGAATGTATTTGTATCTGCTAGATCTGTTTATGGAATGATTAGATCTGAGATGAGGCGAACATCTGTCTGAAGTAAAGGGTAAAAATCTGTGTGAAGTATCTGTTCTGAAGAATTGCAATGACCTAAATGTCTGAATAACCATACGCTAGTTCGCCGCAGAGGAAGTGCGTATATACGCGGCTTCGCTGAAGAGAAAGCGCGTATGCGCAATGAAATTAGATCTATAATATGTACAGAAGTATACGCTGGTTTATGTGAACGGAAGCACGTATATACGCTGTTAGAGTCAGCCTTTGCAGCTTTCCTTCAGTGATAAAACATGCTCTTACAAAGTGATTTTAAGGTGCCAAGGTCAAATTTTTTCATTTCAATGAGTCTTCAAGCAAAATTTGGTCACTAGGCATTAGGTCTAGGGGTTGCTTTTACACCTGTCAAAGTTGTCCAAATGTCGATTCATGTCACCATTCAGCTGAGTGTACCATCTTTCAGAGGGTTTTCATCATCATTTCGGGTTCCAAAGAGTCATTTTACACCTCGTTCATGCTTCAGTTGTGCCTAGGTAAGGTCCATTTCCCTCTCCTAGGGTTTTGGAGGTAATTCCTCTTGGATGGTTAAATCATCGAAAAAATTTATATCCTGATCTTCATAAACCTTCCCCTATCCTTAATGGTTTAAGTCCCTTAATAAACACTCCATCACCGAGATTCCCAAATTCCTAATTTTGCACAAACCCTAGTTTGGCTGCCAAAACTTGGCAATTTCCTAGGCTAGGCCTGTGTTTTTCCCTTTTGGACCCCTTCCCCTCACTCAATCTCTGTGATTCCACTTCCCCCTACTTCCTAACATCCCTCCCTACTTCCCAAAATTTCCCTAAGAATTTAGAAGCCCCTATCCCCTTCATTTCGCTTCATTTCGACAAAATTCCTTGTTTCACACATCGGGGTAAGTTTCACTCAAAAGAGGTTTCAGAGCAATAAAAGATTAATTTTGGAAAACTGAGAGAGGTTTTTGTCCAAAACATCCCAAGGAAGAAAAACCTCCTTCACGTTTTACACAGGTATCATGGTTTTAGAGAAATGTCAAAAATACCGTTGCCTCAGGAGAATTGAATGCACCTCTGAAGTGACCTTGGGAAAATCAATATTTCTCATAGCATGTTTGGCCAAATGACTTGCATGATGAGTCAAATGATAACTAGACAAAAATACCTTTCCAATGAGCTATCATGAGCTCAATTTGGAGTTGAGGAAGACCTTCAAAAGTTGACTGCAACAGCGCTCTGCCTTGAGGCAGCCTCATTCTGCTCATTTTGACTAGTGTTGGGAGATTTGATTTTTGACAGGGTAAATGAAATCCAAATTGCATAATTCCACTTTTTTTGGAAATTAGACTCCAAGAGCTTTCCAACGAGATATCACACGCCCGATTTGGACACCGGGAAGGCCTCCAAAAGCTTCCTGCAAAATGCACTATGTAGCTGCTCATAGAAAGGTGCGCGCGACCCACTTGAACGGGCGAGACCCACTTGAGGGGCACGACCCACTTGAGCGCCACAGCCAGTGTAAAGATTGAACGGGTGAGACCCACTTGGGGGGTGCGACCCACTTAAACCAGCGTGCGACCCACTTAAATCAGAACCCAGAAAATTCGTTTTTTGCGCCCAGATTCGATTCTAGTCGACTCCAAAAGCTTCCAAACAGGTTTTAATCATTGCTCATTCGATTTTTAATATGGTTGTGATGTCATTGATGTTGGGGAAACAAGCTATCCTTGGAGAAAATATATGAACCCTTCATTCACATGCAAGTTAATTCTGTAAGGGTTTTGAAATTGTATGGGCAGTTTTGTGGAAAATTTGAAAACCTTCAAATGGTGGAGATGTTCACACCCTAGCACGTTGTATAGATGATCCTCACGCCTTCAGTTATCATTTTATCATTACTATCATGCCCTTTCATGTTTTTGCACAGTTTCATGTTGACTAGTATAAAGCCTCCATCACCATATCACTGCTGCCATCACCATAATATTGCCGCTGTCATGGTTATTTGTGTCACTATGGTCATTGTCGTGTTGTCCCTATTCTCCAGTTCATAAACACAATCTCATGCTTTGCCCCTTTGAAAAGTTTTGACCATCATTATAAAATTATACCATACATCTGCATTTGGCTTTCATTTGTCAAACTTACTTATGATCGAAACAGTGATAGTTTTTATGCCATTAAAACAGAGCCATCCTCATTATGATTTTGTTTTCCTGTGGTACTTGGGTGCATGGGTGACATTTATTGGGTTTTGAACAAACATTAAAACTTTGCCTTCACTGCACCTATATCAGCATCCATATTGAAAATATCTTGTTCAAAGCCATGTCAGAGACGGATTCAGTTTATGAGCAAGGATATGAGCAGGACAGTGACTCAACCATTGAGGTTGATGTACTGAGATGGAGCATAGCAGTGCACCAGTAGTGGTAACATATCAGAGAGGCCACAGAGCTTTGTTTGCAGCATCACGACGAGTACTATCTCCACATGGGGTGGAAGGGGTCTCGTTGACTTCATCAACAGCGCGAGTACTATCTCCACATGGCGTGGAAGGGGTCTCGCCTTCTTCATCAGCGTAGGTACATTCACAGGATAATGATAGAGACAAATACATGCTTCGTCACATGAAAGGCCATTATTGGGCTCGCATGCATGTCTGCAAAGCGAGAATGAAGATTCTGAAGAGGAGGTTGAGCGAAGCACTAAAATGGCGGAAAAGGCCTGATCCACTCCAAATTTTGGCCGAGGCTTCATTGGCCGGGCAAGATACATGATGGAGGGTCTTCGCTCCGAATTTGAGCAAATTCGGAGAAAATTTTGTCATTTTGAAATTTTTTGGTCTAAAAACAGGTTTTCCAGTTAAGCGGGTAGCGCGCCCATATGCTCACTTTTTTTCGGGACACTTGCTGAAGGAAATTTTTTCATTTTTGAATTTTTCATGGTAATTTATGCATCCTCAGGCATTTCCGAAGCATTTCATCAGATCCTGGATGGTCAAAAGGCTCAAAAACACCATCAAAACCACCTTGCTGCCACCTTTTGCACCAGCAAGAAGTACTTCTTGGAGAATCAAGTTTTGGAGGGGAAAATGAGCTCCAAATTTAGAAATTGTACTTTGGTTGGATAGCCAACATCCAAAGCTTTCCAATGAGATATCATGAGCATAATTTTGATACCGGGAAGTGCCTCAAAATCAGGTTGAAAGGCGCGCTACCCACTTAATTCAGGGGCGCTACCCACTTAAATTTTTGGCTGAATTTTCAACTTCCAGCTCAAAATTTCGGCCAGTTGGGACCAGTTTTGCTTGTGGATGAAATTTTTTGGTTTTCATGATGTAAATTGATGGTTGACATGTAACTTTGGCTTATTTTTACCTATTCTAGAAGATTCACTCTCAAAAAAGTGAAAATCATGTAAATGAATCAGTTTCCACTCTTTTAGAGGCAAGTTGTTAGCTGCCTAGATTTTAGCTCCTTGATTAGAATTTGTTGGAACTGCTCCTAGAAGGATGATTTCGACCCCTAGAGGTGTGGGAAGGGGTTTGAGTGATCTATATGATGTAATTTCTCAATCATTTTCAGAGGTGGGAGAGGTTGGACTCTTGGGAAACTTTGGCACACATTGTACATATTTTTCATATTTTGGCTAAGGAAAGATCAGAGGTTTTGCGGCACCTGTTGGGATTCTTGTGGCTTTATGTTCTAAATGGTGTTTTCTCTCAGTTTATTGTAAGTTCCTTCATGTTTGATGTATGCCATTTCTCACTTATGCTTCTTAAATTAAATGAATGAGTAGATGAAGTTGAATCCATTGTTCACAGTGATTTGCCTTTGAATTCATTTAGTTTTTCATGTTTTCACCTATTTGAAAAGGATCCATGTTCATCCTTGCCCTTTTCAGCTCCCTTTCATTCTGATCCATCCATATATCCAATCAAAAGCATTAAGACTATCGCCTACCTCGCCCCAACTCGAATTCTGCAGAGATCTGACCTTATCCCCGGACCCAAAATTTGTTTTTCTCATTTCTCCAACGAAAAATCAAAAAATCAAAATCAAACATACCTATCTCTTTACTAGCCTAAAATCAGTATCAATTTTGAGTCATCGCAGCCCCTTTGAAGATCCTTTGCTGAGATAGACCCGGAGAGAGCCCTCTCTTGCCCTCGTAGGGCTAGCTACGAGGCTGAGCGTGGTTTGATGTAGCCTTGAGTTTTACCTTATTTCAGCCTAGGGTAAATTTGAGCGCTAACATAGTGGCGACCATACTGGGGAAAATTTTCTTATTCTTGTGGGTGTGTTATTTGTTCTATAAGCTACGTACGGAGTCCAAGTCACTGTAGCTTTCGAATCGGTACTTTACTGCGAGTGCATATAGATCAACGCCGCCTCGCCGATCTCCCGCCTAGCTTGTAATCGTAACACTTAACTTTATAAATTGCCCCAATACATGTATCGAGTTCGGTATCCGATGGTTGATGGTGGACAACGATCAGACATAAGAAGGCTGAAATCATTCACCTGGTGACTCCAATTCAAAATCTGGAGGACTGACTCTTTCTCTGAGAAAATGGAAGGATCTTACACAAAGTTCAGGTATCTAAAGTGGAATGGTATTCAGGATCTAATCTGCTTTCTTGTAAACTATTTCTTTGCTGTCCTTGAAGCTATCCTGAAAGTTTTTCAAAATTTTTTGTATGAGAAAGGTGATCAAAATCTTCACTCGATCCATTCAAAAAGTGTGAATACTGAGTTTCCCTTTGATCCTTGCCTCCTTACTTTTCCCACATCTTATGATGACTCTCTTCAGAGTGATGAGCCTAAATAAAACAAAACTGATCCCACAGCTCTTGTACATGCCCCTACACCTTGTAAAATTCTAGATCGGTACAAACCTCTTGTTTTACCTTCTGTTCTTCATGCTTTCCCTACAAATTATGATCTATATCTACCAAGATTTGACGGTGAACGTAACAATGTCAACGCCGAGCAACATGTGCAGAATGTTGAGACTGTTCTAGATATTTTTGAAGTTGATGATGAAGATGTTAGTATCATACTTTTTGCTCTTTCTTTTCAAGGTCAAGTAAAGAGTTTGTTCAAAGCCCTGCCTGATGCGAGCATTTCAGATTTCCAGAAGTTTTTCAAAGTTTTCCTTGACAGGTGGATGATCGGACAGAATTTTTTGTTGATTTTAGAAGAGTATAATCAGTTGAAGAGACAGTTAGGAGAGACAGTACAACAATTTTCTGCTAGATTTAACCAAGTATATTTTTCGATGCCAGCTGATATAAGACCTTCTCCTAGATCTGTTGTCTTGCACTACCCGGGTGCCTTTGATCCGGAAATGGAGTTTTAGCTGAGAGAAAAGAATATTGCAACACTTCACGAAATGCAGAACAAGGCAGTAAATGTAGAGGCTCATTTGCTGATCTTGAGGGCAAGGTTGAATGAAGAAGAGATGAAAAACATAGATCTGGAGAAATCGACACCTTCAGAGGAAAAGCTTGATCTTTTCGTAAACGCAGTAGAAGAGATGGTGCGGAAAATGACTGCAAAAAATGAAAATGACATTCAAGAACAAGTTGCTGATCCAAAACATTTTGTTTCTGATCCCAGTTGTCATAGTGATTGTTTTATTGATCATTGTGAAGATGAGAGAGCTGTTCATATGATGTGTATGTTTGATGATGTGTTTTATACCGATGAATTGCCTCAGTTTGATCAGTATGATGATGATTATGTTCTCCAAACAGAAGCTAATTTTGCAGACGAATCAGCAGCTGGTTTTTGCGAGGAGGAAGTTCACTTTTAGCAGCTTGAGTACAGTGATCAACCGATGCATATCAGCTATGACAATGATGAGGAAAGTGCAACAAATTTTGAAGTAAGTGAAGGATCTTTGCCTTTTTGTTTTGATTCATTTCAATTCATCAGAGATAACTTCCATGCAATCAGAAAACAAATGTCAACAAGTCTTGATCTGGACCATCTTGAGCGCAATGAAAACCTTGTTCAAGACTTCTCATATTCAGATTTTCAGCCCTCGAAAGCCATTGATTTTCAAGTTGCAGATGAGGACATGGAAGCTGGTACATGTGATCAAATGATACAAGGTGACTCTGTACCATTCTGTTTTGAATCATTTCAGTTTTTGAGAGAAAAATTGCATAGTAAATCTTCAAATGAGCAGCCCATAGGAAATCAGCAATCTCTCAGTGTTAATGTTGAGGATGAGACAGATAACGAGATTTTTGAGCAGCCTGTAGCATCAGATTTGCAGCCATCCAATGCAATTGAAGGTCAGATTATAGATGAAGGTGCGGAAGATGAAATACATGATTTGATGACGCAGGAAAATTCTATACCTTTTTGTTTCGAAGCATTTCAGTTTATAAGGCAGAATATTCGTAATATGTCTCAAGGAAAAGAGGAACAGCCAGTAGGATGTCATACAGTTTCAAGGGATACAGTGCAGCAGTCTTCTCAAGTTTTTGATGATCCTATTGCTCGTGTGTTGGATGATGTTTGTTATAAAAATTCTGCTCCATTAGCCAACCATGTGCCCGAAAGGAATGTTGATGATAATCTTATTCAAAGGTCACCTTCATTGTCTTGTTTAACAGATTGTTCATTGCATAGCACATGTCAAGATTTCCATTCATATGAGGAGATTGATGAAGGAGACTTTTGTTCTGTCTGGAATCAGCAACAGAGTTTGATTTTTCATGAATTTCAGGATCCTTTTGACAGCTTGCTGCAATCACCAAAGAAAAGCACCGCAGATGTGAGGAAAAGTTTAAGATCAAGGTATGGAGATTATCTGGACCAGAGCTATGTTTATGAAGATCCATTCGCAGTATTCTTGCAATCATCCAGTCAATTTGTGCTTTGCGAGTTTATCAGCAGTCCACTTGGTTCAAAGTTTCCATGGGAGTTGCCTTTCAGTAGTTATTTCTCGTTGTTCATAAGTAAGCATGTGGGAAGAAATCAAACAGCAGCCAACATGCTTACATGGTTGCATTGGCTGTTTATTTACACTTGATCGGGTGGTGTAAAGTACAATTAGAGTAGGTTTGATGAATAAGCTCTACTTTAAGCATATTTTCCAGTTTGTCGGTTGTGTTTAAGTATCGATTCAGTTTTTAGTTGAGTGAGAGTCAATTTGTGTCGTCAAGTCATCAGTTTTCAATCATGCATTTCAGTTTGAGTTTTTGATTCCATTGCCCAATGGATAAGGCACTGGTCTGCTCTCCCAAAGATCTATCATTCTTGGCACCTCCAAGGAGCTACCATCGCCATTATAGCGAATGTTAGAGTCAGCCTTTGTAGCTTTTCTTCAGTGATAAAACATGCTCTTACAAAGTGATTTTAAGGTGTCAAGGTCAAATTTTTTCATTTCAATGAGTCTTCAAGCAAAATTTGGTCACTAGGCATTAGGTCTAGGGGTTGCTTTTACTCCTGTCAAAGTTGTCCAAATGTCGGTTCATGTCACCATTCAGCTGAGTGTACCATCGTTCAGAGGGTTTTCATCATCATGTCGAGTTCCAAAGAGTCATTTTACACCTCGTTCATGCTTCAGTTGTGCCTAGGTAAGGTCCATTTCCCTCTCCTAGGGTTTTGGAGGTAATTCCTCTTGGATGGTTAAATCATCGAAAAAATTTATATCCTGATCTTCATAAACCTTCCCCTATCCTTAATGTACCTTATTAAACACTTCCCATCACTTAGATTCCCTAAAATCCTCATTTTTGCACAAACCCTAATTCCGTGCCATAACTTGGCAATTTTCTAGGCTAGGCCTGTGTTTTTCCCTTTTGGACCACTTCCCCTCACTCAATCTCTG
The DNA here is from genome assembly GCA_034641835.2 of Pinus albicaulis. NCBI lineage: Eukaryota > Viridiplantae > Streptophyta > Pinopsida > Pinales > Pinaceae > Pinus > Pinus albicaulis. Next base: position 1,161,652,708 of record CM076579.1, on the reverse strand, counting down.
AGATTCCACTTTCCCCTACTTCCTAACATCCCTCCCTACTTCCAAAAATTTCCCCAAGAATTTAGAAGCCCCCTATCCCCTTCATTTCGCTTCATTTCGACAAAATCCCTTGTTTCACACATCGGGATAAGTTTCACACAAAAGATATTTGAGAGAAATAAAAGATGAATTTTGGAAACATGAGAGAGGTTTTTGTCCAAAACATGCCAAGGAAGAAAAACCTCTTTCACTTTTTACACAGGTATCATGGTTTTAGAGAAATGTCAAAACTACCGTTGCCTCAGGAGAATTGAATGCACCTATGAAGTGACCTTGGGAAAATCAATATTTCTCCTAGCATGGTTGGAAAAATGACTTGTATGATGAGTCAAATGATAACTAGACAAAAATATATTTCCAATGAGCGATCATGAGCTCAATTTTGAGTTGAGGAAGACCTTCAAAAGTTGACTGCAACAGCGCTCTGCCTTGAGGCAGCCTCATTCTTCTCATTTTGAAAAGTGTTGGGAGATTTGATTTTTGGAAGGGTAAATGAAATCCAAATTGAAAAATTCCACTTTTTTTAGAAAGTAGACGCCAAGATATTTCCAACGAGCTATCACACGCCCAATTTGGACACAGGGAAGGCCTCCAAAAGCTTCCTGCAAAATGCACTATGTAGCTGCTCATAGAAAGGTGTGCGCTACCCACTTGAGGTGCGCGCTACCCACTTGGTGCGTGCTACCCACTTGAGCGCCACAGCCAGTGTTAAATTGAACGGGCGCTACCCACTTGAGGGGTGCTACCCACTTGAGCAGGGGCGCTACCCACTTAGCAACAGAGCCCAGAAAATTGTGTTTTGCGCCCATTTTTGATTCAAATCGACTCCAGCAGCTTCCAAATAGGTTTTAATCATTGCTCAGTAGATTTTTAATATGGTTGTGATGTCATTGATGTTGGGAAAATAGGCCATGCTTGGAGAGAAATATATGAATCCTTCATTCACATGCAAGTTAATTCCGTAAGGGTTTTGAAATTGTATGGATAGTTTTATGAAAAATTTGAAAAACTTTGAATGGTAGATATGTTCACACCCTGGCACGTTGTATATATGATCCTCACGCCCTCAGTTATCATTTTATCACTGCTGTCATGCCCTTTCATGTTTTTTCACAGTTTCATGTTGACTAGTATATAGCCTCCATCACCATATCACTGCTGCCATCACCATAATATTGCCACTTTCATGGCCATTTGTGTCACTATGGTTAATGTCATGTTGTCCTTATTTTCATGTTGACAGTCCCATGCTTGTTGCCCCTTTGACAAATTTTGGCCATCATTATAAAATTATACCATACATCTGCATTTGGTTTTCATTTGTCAAACTCACTTATGATCGAAACAGTGATAGTTTTTATGCCATTAAACAGAGTCATCCTCATTATGATTTTGTTTTCCTGTGATGCTTGGGTACATGGGTGATATCTATTCGGTTTTGAACATACATTAAAACTTTGCTTTCACTGCACCTATATCAACACACATATTGCAGACAACTTGTTTTCAAAACCATGTCAGAGATGGATTCAGTTTATGAGCAAGGATATGAGCAGGACAGTGACTCAACGATTGAGGTTGATGTACTGAGATGGAGCATAGCAGTGCACCAATAGTGGTAACATATCAGAGAGGCCACAGAGCTTTGTTTGCAGCATCACGACGAGTACTATCTCCACCTGGGGTGGAAGGGGTCTCGTTGACTTCATCAGCAGCGTGAGTACTATCTCCACATGGCGTGGAAGGGGTCTCGCCTTCTTCATCAACGTAGGTACATTCACAGGATCATGATAGAAACAAAGAGATGTTCCGTCATATGAAAAATCATTATTGGGCTCGCATGCATGTCTACAAAGCAAGAATGAAGATTCTGAAGAGGAGGTTGAGCGAAGCACTAAAACGACGGAAAAGGCCTGATTCACTCTGGATTTTGGCTGAGGATTTGTTGGCTGGGAAATATACATGATGGAGGGTCTTCACTCCGAATTTGAGCAAATTCGGAGAAATTTTTGTCATTTTGAAATATTTTGGTCTAAAAACAGGTTTTTCAGTTAAGCGGGTAGCGCGCCCATATGCTCACTTTTTTTTGGGACACTTGCTGAAGGAAATCTTTTTATTTTTTGATTTTTCATGGTAATTTATGCATTCTCAGGCATTTCCTAAGCATTTCATCAGATTCTGGATGGTCAAAAAGCTCAAAAACACCATGAAAACCACCTTGCTGCCACCTTTTGCACCAGCAGGAAGTACTTCTGGGAGAATGAAGTTTTGGAGGGGCAAATGAGCTCGAAATTGAGAACTTCCACTTGGGTTGGATAGCCAACATCCAGGGCTTTCCAACGAGCTATCATGAGCTCAATTTGGATGCCGGAAAGTGCCTCGAAATCATGCTGAAAGGCGCGCTACCCACTCGGCTCAGGGGCGCTACCCACTTAAATTTTTGGCTGAATTTTCAACTTCCAGCTTAGAATTTCGGCCAGTTGGGACCAGTTTTGCTTGGGGATGAAATTTTTGGGTTTTCATGATGTAAATTGATGGTTGACATGTAACTTTGGCTCATTTTTACCTATTCTAGAAGATTCACTCTCAAAAAAGTAAAAATCATGTAAATGAATCAGTTTCCACTCTTTTAGAGGCAAGTTGTTAGCTGCCTAGATTTTAGTTCCTTGATTAGAATTTGGTTGAAACTGATCCCTGAAGAAGGAATTCGACCCCTAGAGACATGGGAAGGGGTTAGAGTGATCTATATATTGTAATTTCTGAGACATTCTACAGGTTGGACTCTTGGGAAACTTTGGCACACATTGTACATATTTTTCATATTTTGGCTAAGGAAAGATCAGAGGTTTTGCAGCACCTGTTGGGATTCTTGTGGATTTCTGTTCTTAATGGTGTTTTCTCTCAGTTTATTGTAAGTTCCTTCATGTTTGATGTATGCCATTTCTCACTTATGCTTCTTAAATTAAATGAATGAGTAGATGAGGTTGAATCCATTGTTCACAGTGCTCTGCCTTTGAATTCATTTAGTTTTTCATGTTTTCACCTGTTTGAAAAGGATCCATGTTCATCCTTGCCATTTTCAGCTCCCTTTCCTTCTTATCCATCCATATATCTAATCAAAAGCATTAAGACTATCGCCTACCTCGCCCCAACTCGAATTCTGTAGAGATCTGACCTTATCCCCGGACCCAATTTTTTTTTTTCTCATTTCTCCAACGAAAACTCAAAAAATCAAAATCAAACATACCTATCTCTTTACTAGCCTAAAATCAGTATCAATTTTGAGTCATCGCAACCCCTTTGAATATCCTTTGCTGAGATAGACCCGGAGAGAGCCCTCTCCTGCCCTCATAGGGCTAGCTACGAGGCTGAGCGTGGTTTCATGTAGCCTTGAGTTTTACCTTATTTCATCCTAGGGAAAATTTGAGCGCTAACATAGTGGCGACCATACTGGGGAAGAACTGGTTTTCTTGTGGGTGTTATTTGTTCTATAAGCTACAAACGGAGTCTGAAGTCACGCCAGGTAGCTTTCGAACTGCTCTTGCTCTACGAGTGCATAGTAGATAAACACTGCTTCAGTCGATCTCTGGTCTAGCTTGTAATCGTAACACTTAACTTATAAATTGCCCTAGTACATGTATCGAGTTCAGATCTGATGGTTGATGGTGGACAACGATCAGACATAAGAACGCTGAAATCATTCACCTGGTGACTCCAATTCAAAATCTGGAGGACTGACTCTTTCTCTGAGAAAATGGAAGGATCTTACACAAAGTTCAGGTATCTAAAGTGGAATGGTATTGAGGATCTAATCTGCATTCTTGTAAACTATTTCTTTGCTGTCCTTGAAGCTGTCCTGAAATTTTTTCAAAATTTGTTGTATGAGAAAGGTGATCAAAATCTTCACTCGATCCATTCAAAAAGTGTGAATACTGAGTTTCCCTTTGATCCTGGCCTCCTTACTTTTCCCACATCTTATGATGACTCTCTTCAGAGTGATGAGCCTAAAGAAAACAAAAATGATCCCACAGCTCTTGTACATGCCCCTACACCTTGTAAAATTCCAGATCGGTACAAACCTCTTGTTTTACCTTCTGTTCTTCATGCTTGCCCTACAAATTATGATCTATATCTACCAAGATTTGACGGTGAATGTAACAATGTCAATGTTGAGCAACATGTGCAGAATGTTGAGACTTTTCTAGATCTTTTTGAAGTTGATGATGAAGATGTTAGTATCATAATTTTTTCTCTTTCCTTTCAAGGTCAAGTAAAGAGTTGGTTCAAAGCCCTGCCTGATGCGAGCATTTCAGATTTCCAGAAGTTTGTCAAAGTTTTCCTTGACAGGTGGATGATCGGACATAATTTTTTGTTGATTTTAGAAGAGTATAATCAGTTGAAGAGACAGTCAGGGGAGACAGTACAACAATTTTCTGCCAGATTTAACCAAGTTTATTATTCGATGCCAGCTGATATAAGACCTTCTCCTAGATCTGCTCTCTTGCACTACCCGGGTGCCTTTGATCAGGAAATGGAGTTTCAGCTGAGAGAAAAGAATAATGCAACACTTCACGAGATGCAGAACAAGGCAGTGAATGTAGAGGCTCATTTGCTGATCTTGAGGGCAAGGTTGAAGGAAGAAGAAAAGAAGAATGTTTCAGAGCAGCTGACACCTTCAGAGGAAAAGCTTGATCTTTTCGTAAATGCAGTAGAAGAGATGGTGTGGAAAATGACTGCAAAAAATGAAAATGACATTCAAGAACAAGTTGCTGATCCAAAACATTTTGTTTCTGATCCCAATTGTCATAGTGATTGTTTTATAGATCATTGTGAAGATGAGAGAGCTGTTGATATGATGTGTATGTTTGATGATGTGTTTTATACCGATGAATTGCCTCAGTTTGATCAGTATGATGATGATTATGTTCTCCAAATAGAAGCTAATTTTGCAGACGAATCAGCAGCTGGTTTTTGCGAGGAGGAAGTTCACTTTTAGCAGCTTGAGTACAGTGATCAACCGATGCATATCAGCTATGACAATGATGAGGAAAGTGCAACAAATTTTGAAGTAAGTGAAGGATCTTTGCCTTTTTGTTTTGATTCATTTCAATTCATCAGAGATAACTTCCATGCAATCAGAAAACAAATGTCAACAAGTCTTGATCTGGACCATCTTGAGCGCAATGAAAACCTTGTTCAAGACTTCTCATATTCAGATTTTCAGCCCTCGAAAGCCATTGATTTTCAAGTTGCAGATGAGGACATGGAAGCTGGTACATGTGATCAAATGATACAAGGTGACTCTGTACCATTCTGTTTTGAATCATTTCAGTTTTTGAGAGAAAAATTGCATAGTAAATCTTCAAATGAGCAGCCCATAGGAAATCAGCAATCTCTCAGTGTTAATGTTGAGGATGAGACAGATAACGAGATTTTTGAGCAGCCTGTAGCATCAGATTTGCAGCCATCCAATGCAATTGAAGGTCAGATTATAGATGAAGGTGCGGAAGATGAAATACATGATTTGATGACGCAGGAAAATTCTATACCTTTTTGTTTCGAAGCATTTCAGTTTATAAGGCAGAATATTCGTAATATGTCTCAAGGAAAAGAGGAACAGCCAGTAGGATGTCATACAGTTTCAAGGGATACAGTGCAGCAGTCTTCTCAAGTTTTTGATGATCCTATTGCTCGTGTGTTGGATGATGTTTGTTATAAAAATTCTGCTCCATTAGCCAACCATGTGCCCGAAAGGAATGTTGATGATAATCTTATTCAAAGGTCACCTTCATTGTCTTGTTTAACAGATTGTTCATTGCATAGCACATGTCAAGATTTCCATTCATATGAGGAGATTGATGAAGGAGACTTTTGTTCTGTCTGGAATCAGCAACAGAGTTTGATTTTTCATGAATTTCAGGATCCTTTTGACAGCTTGCTGCAATCACCAAAGAAAAGCACCGCAGATGTGAGGAAAAGTTTAAGATCAAGGTATGGAGATTATCTGGACCAGAGCTATGTTTATGAAGATCCATTCGCAGTATTCTTGCAATCATCCAGTCAATTTGTGCTTTGCGAGTTTATCAGCAGTCCACTTGGTTCAAAGTTTCCATGGGAGTTGCCTTTCAGTAGTTATTTCTCGTTGTTCATAAGTAAGCATGTGGGAAGAAATCAAACAGCAGCCAACATGCTTACATGGTTGCATTGGGTGTTTCATTACACTTGATCGGCTGGTGTAAAGTACAATTAGAGTAGGTTTGATGAATAAGCTCTACTTTGAGCATCTTTTCCAGTTTTTCGGTTGTGTTTAAGTATCGAGTCAGTTTTTAGTTGAGTGAGAGTCAATTTGTGTCGTCAAGTCATCAGTTTTCAATCATGCATTTCAGTTTGAGTTTTTGATTCCATTGCCCAATGGATAAGGCACTGGTCTGCTCTCCCAAAGATCTATCATTCTTGGCACCTCCAAGGAGCTACCATCGCCATTATAGCGAATGTTAGAGTCAGCCTTTGTAGCTTTTCTTCAGTGATAAAACATGCTCTTACAAAGTGATTTTAAGGTGTCAAGGTCAAATTTTTTCATTTCAATGAGTCTTCAAGCAAAATTTGGTCACTAGGCATTAGGTCTAGGGGTTGCTTTTACTCCTGTCAAAGTTGTCCAAATGTCGGTTCATGTCACCATTCAGCTGAGTGTACCATCGTTCAGAGGGTTTTCATCATCATGTCGAGTTCCAAAGAGTCATTTTACACCTCGTTCATGCTTCAGTTGTGCCTAGGTAAGGTCCATTTCCCTCTCCTAGGGTTTTGGAGGTAATTCCTCTTGGATGGTTAAATCATCGAAAAAATTTATATCCTGATCTTCATAAACCTTCCCCTATCCTTAATGTACCTTATTAAACACTTCCCATCACTTAGATTCCCTAAAATCCTCATTTTTGCACAAACCCTAATTCCGTGCCATAACTTGGCAATTTTCTAGGCTAGGCCTGTGTTTTTCCCTTTTGGACCACTTCCCCTCACTCAATCTCTGAGATTCCACTTTCCCCTACTTCCTAACATCCCTCCCTACTTCCAAAAATTTCCCCAAGAATTTAGAAGCCCCCTATCCCCTTCATTTCGCTTCATTTCGACAAAATCCCTTGTTTCACACATCGGGATAAGTTTCACACAAAAGATATTTGAGAGAAATAAAAGATGAATTTTGGAAACATGAGAGAGGTTTTTGTCCAAAACATGCCAAGGAAGAAAAACCTCTTTCACTTTTTACACAGGTATCATGGTTTTAGAGAAATGTCAAAACTACCGTTGCCTCAGGAGAATTGAATGCACCTATGAAGTGACCTTGGGAAAATCAATATTTCTCCTAGCATGGTTGGAAAAATGACTTGTATGATGAGTCAAATGATAACTAGACAAAAATATATTTCCAATGAGCGATCATGAGCTCAATTTTGAGTTGAGGAAGACCTTCAAAAGTTGACTGCAACAGCGCTCTGCCTTGAGGCAGCCTCATTCTTCTCATTTTGAAAAGTGTTGGGAGATTTGATTTTTGGAAGGGTAAATGAAATCCAAATTGAAAAATTCCACTTTTTTTAGAAATTAGACGCCAAGATATTTCCAACGAGCTATCACACGCCCAATTTGGACACCGGGAAGGCCTCCAAAAGCTTCCTGCAAAATGCACTATGTAGCTGCTCATAGAAAGGTGTGCGCTACCCACTTGAGGTGCGCGCTACCCACTTGGTGCGCGCTACCCACTTGAGCGCCACGGCCAGTGTTAAATTGAACGGGCGCTACCCACTTGAGGGGTGCTACCCACTTGAGCAGGGGCGCTACCCACTTAGCAACAGAGCCCAGAAAATTGTGTTTTGCGCCCATTTTTGATTCAAATCGACTCCAGCAGCTTCCAAATAGGTTTTAATCATTGCTCAGTAGATTTTTAATATGGTTGTGATGTCATTGATGTTGGGAAAATAGGCCATGCTTGGAGAGAAATATATGAATCCTTCATTCACATGCAAGTTAATTCCGTAAGGGTTTTGAAATTGTATGGACAGTTTTATGAAAAATTTGAAAACCTTTGAATGGTAGATATGTTCACACCCTGGCACGTTGTATATATGATCCTCACGCCCTCAGTTATCATTTTATCACTGCTGTCATGCCCTTTCATTTTTTTGCACAGTTTCATGTTGACTAGTATATAGCCTCCATCACCATATCACTACTGCCATCACCATAATATTGCCACTGTCATGGCCATTTGTGTCACTATGGTTAATGTCATGTTTTCCTTATTTTCATGTTGACAGTCCCATGCTTGTTGCCCCTTTGAAAAATTTTGGCCATCATTATAAAATTATACCATACATCTACATTTGGTTTTCATTTGTCAAACTCACTTGCGATCGAAACAGTGATAGTTTTTATGCCATTAAAACAGAGTCATCGTCATTATGATTTTGTTTTCCTGTCATACTTGGGTGCATGGGTGACATTTATTGGGTTTTGAACAAACATTAAAACTTTGCCTTCACTACACCTATATCAACACACATATTGCAGACAACTTGTTTTCAAAGCCATGTCAGAGACAGATTCAGTTTATGAGCAAGGATATGATCAGGACAGTGACTCAATCGTTGAGGTTGATGTACTGAGATGGAGCATAGCAGTGCACCAGTAGTGGTAACATATCAGAGAGGCCACAGAGCTTTGTTTGCAGCATCACGACGAGTATTATCTCCACCCGGGGTGGAAGGGGTCTCGTTGACTTCATCAGCAACGCGAGTACTATCTCCACATGGCGTGGAAGGGGTCTCGCCTTCTTCATCCACGTAGGTACATTCACAAGATCATGATAGAGACAAAGACATGCTTCGTCACATGAAAGGCCGTTATTGGGCTCGCATGCAATTTCTGCAAAGCGAGAATGAAGATTCTGAAGAGGAGGTTGAGCGAAGCACTAAAACGGCGGAAAAGGTCTGATCCACTCCGGATTTTGGCCGAGGCTTCATTGGCCGGGCAAGATACATGATGGAGGGTCTTCGCTCCAAATTTGAGCAAATTCAGAGAACATTTTGTCATTTTGAAATTTTTTGGTCTAAAAACAGGTTTTTCAGTTAAGCGGGTAGCGCGCCCATATGCTCACTTTTTTTCGGGACACTTGCTGAAGGAAATTTTTGCATTTTTGGATTTTTCATGGTAATTTATGCATCGTCAGGCATTGCCGAAGCATTTCATCAGATTTTGGATGGTCAAAAGGCTCAAAAACACCATGAAAACCACCTTGCTGCCACCTTTTGCACCAACAGGAAGTACTTCTGGGAGAATGAAGTTTTGGAGGGGAAAATGAGCTCCAAATTTAGAAATTCCACTTGGGTTGGATAGCCAATATCCATATATTTCCAACGACCTATCATGAGCTCAATTTGGATACCGGGAAGTGCCTCAAAATCAGGTTGAAATGTGCGCTACCCACTTAATTCAGGGGCGCTACCCACTTAAATTTTTGGCTGAATTTTCAACTTCCAGCTCAGAATTTCGGCCAGTTGGGACCAGTTTTGCTTGTGGATGAAACTTTTGGGTTTTCATGATGTAAATTGATGGTTGACATGTAAATTTGGCTTATTTTTACCTATTCTAGAAGATTCACTCTAAAAAAAGTGAAAATCATGTAAATGAATCAGTTTCCACTCTTTTAGAGGCAAGTTGTTAGCTGCCTAGATTTTAGCTCCTTGATTAGAATTTGTTGGAACTGCTCCTAGAAGGAGGAATTCGACCCCTAGAGGCATGGGAAGGGGTTAGAGTGATATATATGATGTAATTTCTCAATCATTTTCAGAGGTTGGAGAGGTTGGACTCTTGGGAAACTTTTGGCACCATTGTACATATTTTTTCATATTTTGGCTAAGGAAAGATCAGAGGTTTTGCGGCACCTGTTGGGATTCTTGTGGTGTTCTTTTCTTGATGGTGTTTTCTCTCTATTTACTGTAAGTTATTCATGTTTAATGTATGCCATTTCTCACTCATAATTCTTAAATTAAATGAATGAGTAGATGAGGTTGAATCCATTGTTCACAGTGCTCTGCCTTTGAATTCATTTAGTTTTACATGTTTTCGACTATTTGAAAAGGATCCATGTTCATCCTTGCCCTTTTCAGCTCCTGTTCGTTCTGATCCATCCACATATCCAAATCAAAAGCATCAAGACATTCGCCTACCTCGCCCCAACTCGAATTCTGCAAAGGTCTGACCTTATCCCCGGACCCAAAATTTGTTTTTCCCATTTCTCCAGCGAAAACCCAAAAAATCAAAATCAAACATACCTGTCTCTTTACTAGCCTAAAATCAGTATTCATTTTTCATTATAAGTCATCTCAGCCCCTTTGAAGATCCTTTGCCGAGATAGACCCGGAGAGAGCCCTCTCCTGTCCTCGTAGGGCTAGCTACGAGGCTGAGCGTGGTTTGATGTAGCCTTGAGTTTTACCTTATTTCAGCCTAAGGTAGATTTGAGCGCTAACATAGTGGCGACCATACTAGGGAAGAAATTGGTTTGCTGGTTAGTGTTGATTGATTTATAGCTACAAACGGAGCCTGAAGTCACGCCAGGTAGCTTTCGAACTGCTCTTGCTCTGCGAGTGCATAGTAGATAAACGCTGCTTCAGTCGATCTCCGGTCTAGCTTGTAATCGTAACACTTAACTTATAAATTGCCCCAGTACATGTATCGAGTTCAGATCTGATGGTTGATGGTGGACAACGATCAGACATAAGAAGGCTGAAATCATTCACCTGGTGACTCCAATTCAAAATCTGGAGGACTGAATCTTTCTGTAAGAAAATGGAAGGATCTTACACAAAGTTCAGGTATCTAAAGTGGAATGGTATTCAGGATCTAATCTGCTTTCTTGTAAACTATTTCTTTGCTGTCCTTGAAGCTGTCCTGAAAGTTTTTCAAAATTTGTTGTATGAGAAAGGTGATCAAAATCTTCACTCGATCCATTCAAAAAGTGTGAATACTGAGTTTCCCTTTGATCCTGGCCTCCTTACTTTTCCCACATCTTATGATGACTCTCTTCAGAGTGATGAGCCTAAAGAAAACAAAACTGATCCCACAGCTCTTGTACATGCCGCTACACCTTGTAAAATTCCAGATCGGTACAAACCTCTTGTTTTACCTTTTGTTCTTCATGCTTTCCCTACAAATTATGACCTGTATCTACCAAGATTTGACGGTGAATGTAACAATGTCAACGCTGAGCAACATGTGCAGAATGTTGAGACTTTTCGAGATCTTTATGAAGTTGATGATGAAGATGTTAGTATCAGACTTTTTGCTCTTTCTTTTCAAGGTCAAGTAAAGAGTTGGTTCAAAGCCCTGCCTGATGCGAGCATTTCAGATTTCTAGAAGTTTGTCAAAGTTTTCCTTGACAGGTGGATGATCGGACAAATTTTTTTGTTGATTTTAGAAGAGTATAATCAGTTGAAGAGACAGTCACGAGAGACAGTACAAAAATTTTCTGCTAGATTTAACCAAGTATATTTTTCGATGCCAGCTGATATAAGACCTTCTCCTAGATCTGCTCTCTTGCACTACCCAGGTGCCTTTGATCCGGAAATGGAGTTTTAGCTGAGAGAAAAGAATATTGCAACACTTCACGAAATGCAGAACAAGGCAGTAAATGTAGAGGCTCATTTGCTGATCTTGAGGGCAAGGTTGAAGGAAGAAGAGATGAAAAACATAGATCCGGAGAAATCGACACCTTCAGAGGAAAAGCTTGATCTTTTCGTAAATGCAGTAGAAGAGATGGTGCGGAAAATGACTGCAAAAAATGAAAATGACATTCAAGAACAAGTTGCTGATCCAAAACATTTTGTTTCTGATCCCAGTTGTCATAGTGATTGTTTTATAGATCATTGTGAAGATGAGAGAGCTGTTGATATGATGTGTATGTTTGATTATGTGTTTTATACCGATGAATTGCCTCAGTTTGATCAGTATGATGATGATTATGTTCTCCAAACAGAAGCTAATTTTGCAGACGAATCAGCAACTCGTTTGTGCGAGGAGGAAGTTCACTTTCAGCAGCTTGAGTACAGTGATCAACCGATGCATATCAGCTATGACAATGATGAGGAAAGTGCAGCAAATTTTGAAGTAAGTGAAGGATCTTTTCCTTTTTGTTTTGATTCATTTCAGTTCATCAGAGACAACTACCATGCAATCAGAAATCAAATGTCAACAAGTCTTGATCTGGACCATCTTGAGCGCAATGAAAACCTTGTTCAAGACTTCTCATATTCAGATTTTCAGCCCTCGAAAGCCATTGATTTTCAAGTTGTAGATGAGGACATGGAAGCTGGTACATGTGATCAAATGATACAAGGTGACTCTGTACCATTCTGTTTTGAATCATTTCAGTTTTTGAGAGAAAAATTGCATAGTAAATCTTCAAATGAGCAGCCTGTAAGAAATCAACAATCTTTCAGTTTTGATGTTGAGGATGAGACGAACATCGAAATTCTTGAGCAAGTTGTTAATGAGAAATTCTCCCTAGCTCCGGATTTGCAGTCACCAAATGAAATTGAAGGTCAGATTACAGATGAAGGTGTGGAAGATGAAATACATGATTTGATGATGCAGGAAAATTCTATACCCTTTTGTTTCGAAGCATTTCAGTTTATAAGGCAGAATCTTCGTAATATATCTCAAGAAAAAGAGGAATAGCCAGTAGGATGTCATACAGTTTCAAGGGATACAGTGCAGCAGTCTTTTCAAGTTTTTGATGATCCTATTGCTCGTGTGTTGGATGATGTTTGTTGTAAAAATTCTTCTCCATTAGCTAATCATGTGCCCGAAAAGAATGTTGATGATAATCTTATTCAAAGGTCACCTTCATTGTCTTGTTTAATAGATTGTTCATTGCATAGCACATGCCAAGATTTCCATTCATATGAAGAGATTGATGAAGGAGACTTTTGTTCTGTCTGGAATCAGCAACAGAGTTTGATTTTTCATGAATTTCAGGATCCTTTTGACAGCTTGCTGCAATCACCAAAGAAAAGCACCGCAGATGTGAGAAAAAGTTTAAGATCAAGGTATAGAGATTATCTGGACCAGAGGTATGTTTATGAAGATCCATTCGCAGTATTCTTGCAGTCATCCAGTCAATTTGTGCTTTGCGAGTTTATCAGCAGTCCACTTCGTTCAAAGTTTCCATGGGAGTTTCCTTTTAGTAGTTATTTCTCGTTGTTCATAAGTAAGCATGTGGGAAGAAATCAAACATCATCCAACATGCTTACATGGTTGCATTGGATGTTTCATTACACTTGATCGGGTGGTGTAAAGTACAATTAGAGTAGGTTTGATGAATAAGCTCTACTTTGAGCATCTTTTCCAGTTTATCGGTTGTGTTTAAGTATCGAGTCAGTTTTTAGTTGAGTGAGAGTCAATTTGTGTCGTCAAGTCATCAGTTTTCAGTCATGCATTTCAGTTTGAGTTTTTGATTCCATTGCCCAATGGATAAGGCACTGGTCTGCTCTCCCAAAGATCTGTCATTCTTGGCACCTCCAAGGAGCTAGCATCCCCATTGGAGCCAATGTTAGATTCAGCCTTTGCAGCTTTCCTTCAGTGATAAAAAATGCTCTTACAAAGTGATTTTAAGGTGTCAAGGTCAATTTTTTTCATTTCAATGAGTCTTCAAGCAAAATTTGGTCACTAGGCATTAGGTCTAGGGGTTGCTTTTACTCCTGTCAAAGTTGTCCAAATGTCAGTTCATGTCACCATTCAGCTGAGTGTACCATCGTTCAGAGGGTTTTCATCATCATCTCGGGTTCCAAAGAGTCATTTTACACCTTGTTCATGCTTCAGTTGTGCCTAGGTAAGGTCCATTTCCCTCTCCTAGGGTTTTGGAGGTAATTCCTCTTGGATGGTTAAATCATCGAAAAAAATTTATATCCTGATGTTCATAAACCTTCCCCTATCCTTAATGTACCTTATTAAACACTTCCCATCACTGAGATTCCCTAAATTCCTCATTTTTGCACAAACCCTAGTTTCTTGCCATAACTTGGCAATTTTCTAGGCTAAGCCTGTGTTTTGCCCTTTTGGACCCCTTCCCCTCACTCAATCTCTGAGATTCCACTTTCGCCTACTTCCTAACATCCCTCCCTACTTCCAAAAATTTCCCCAAGAATTTATAAGCCCCCTATCCCCTTCATTTCGCTTCATTTCGACAAAATCCCTTGTTTCACACATCGGGATAAGTTTCACTCAAAAGATGTTTCAGAGCAATAAAAGATGAATTTTGGAACATTGAGATAGGTGTTTGTCCAAAACATGCCAAGGAAGAAAAACCTCTTTCACTTTTTACACAGATATCATGGTTTTAGAGAAATGTCAAAAATACCGTTGCCTCAGGAGAGTTGAATGCACCTATGAAGTGACCTTGGGAAAATCAATATTTCTCCTAGAATGGTTAGCCAAATGACTTGCATGATGAGTCAAATGATAACTAGACAAAAATTTCTTTCCAATGAGCTATCATGAGCTCAATTTGGAGTTGAGGAAGACCTTCAAAAGTTGACTGCAACAGCGCTCTGCCTTGAGGCAGCCTCATTCTGCTCATTTTGACAAGTGTTGGGAGATTTGCTTTTTGACAGGGTAAATGAAATCCAAATTGCAAAATTCCACTTTTGAAATTGAACTACGAACTTTCAGCAAAAATATCATCGATTTGTGGAACACAGGAAAACCTCAAAAATGCCGAGCTGTCTTGGCATTCTGCAGTCCATGTGCCCTTCCCGCAAGGTGCATAGCCTTCAGTGTGAACACTACACATGACGCCACGGCCGGTGTTAAATTGAACAGGTGCTACCCACTTGCGCTACCCACTTGAGGAGCGCTACCCACTTGAGCGGGGGCGCTACCCACTTAGCAACGGAGCCCAGAAATTTGTTTTGCGCCAGTTTGATTCAAATCGACTCCGGCCGGCTTCCAAGCAGGGTTTTAATCATTGCTCGATGAGTTTTTAATATGGTTGAATATGTTGATGTTGGAAAACAAAGTGGTTGGTTGAGAAAATATATCCAGACTCATTTCATTCACATGCAAGTTAATTCCGTAAGGGTTTTGAAATTGTATGGACAGTTTTATGAAAAATTTGAAAACCTTTGAATGGTAGATATGTTCACACCCTGGCACGTTGTATATATGATCCTCACGCCCTCACTTATCCTTTTATCACTGCTGTCATGCCCTTTCATGTTTTTTGCACAATTTCATGTTGACTAGTATATAGCCTCCATCACCATATCACTGCTGCCATCACCATAATATTGCCACTGTCATGGCCATTTGTGTCACTATGGTTAATGTCATGTTGTCCTTATTTTCATGTTGACAGTCCCATGCTTGTTTCCCCTTTGACAAATTTTTTCCATCATTATAAAATTATACCATACATCTGCATTTAGTTTTCATTTGTCAAACTCACTTACGATCGAAACAGTGATAGTTTTTATGCCATTAAAACAGAATCATCCTCATTATGATTCTGTTTTCCTGTGATACGTGGGTGCATGGGTGAAATTTATTGGGTTTTGAACAAACATTAAAACTTTTCCTTCACTACACCTACATCAACACACATATTGCAGACAACTTATTTTCAAAGCCATGTCAGAGACGGATTCATTTTATGAGCAAGGATATGAGCAGGACAGTGACTCAATCGTTGAGGTTGATGTACTAAGATGGAGCATAGCAGTGCACCAGTAGTGGTAACATATCAGAGAGGCCACAGAGCTTTGTTTGCAGCATCACGACGAGTACTATCTCCACCCGGGGTGGAAGGGGTCTCGTTGACTTCATCAGCAGCGCGACTACTATCTCCACATGGCATGGAAGGGGTCTCGCCTTCTTCATCAGCGTAGGTACATTCAAAGGATCATGATAGAGACAAAGACATGCTTCGTCACATGAAAGGCCATTATTGGGCTCGCATGCATGTCTGCAAAGCGAGAATGAAGATTCTGAAGAGGAGGTTGAGCGAAGCACTAAAACGGCGGAAAAGGCCTGATCCACTCCGTATTTTGGCTGAGGCTTCATTGGCCGGGCAAGATACATGATGGAGGGTCTTCGCTCCGAACTTGAGCAAATTCGGAGAAAATTTTGTCATTTTGAAATTTTTTGGTCTAAAAATAGGTTTTTCAGTTAAGCGGGTAGCGCGCCCATATGCTCACTTTTTTTCGGGACACTTGCTGAAGGAAATTTTTGCATTTTTGGATTTTTCATGGTAAGTTATGCATCCTCAGGAATTTCCTAAGCATTTCATCAGATGCTGGATGGTCAAAAGGCTCAAAAACACCATGAAAACCACCTTGCTGCCACCTTTTGCACCAGCAGGAAGTACGTCTGGGAGAATGAAGTTTTGGAGGTGTAAATGAGCTCCAAATTTAGAAATTCCACTTGGGTTGGATAGAAAACATCCAGATATTTCCAACGAGATATCATGAGCTCAATTTGGATACCCGGAAGTGCCTCAAAATCAGGTTGAAAGGCACGCTACCCACTTAATTAAGGGGCGCTACCCACTTAAATTTTTGGCTGAATTTTCAACTTCCAGCTCAGAATTTCGGCTAGTTGGGACCAGTTTTGCTTGTGGATGAAATTTTTGGGTTTTCATGATGTAAATTGATGGTTGACATGTAACTTTGGCTTATTTTTACCTATTCTAGAAGATTCACTCTCAAAAAAGTGAAAATCATGTAAATGAATCAGTTTCCACTCTTTTAGAGGCAAGTTGTTAGCTGCCTAGATTTTAGATCCTTGATTAGAATTTGTTGGAACTGCTCCTAGAAGGAGGATTTCGACCCCTAGAGGTGTGGGAAGGGGTTAGAGTGATCTATATATTGTAATTTCTGAGACATTCTACAGGTTGGACTCTTGGGAAACTTTGGCACACATTGTACATATTTTTCATATTTTGGGTAAGGAAAGACCAGAGGTTTTGCGGCACCTGTTGGGATTCTTGTGGCTTTCTGTTCTTAATGGTGTTTTCTCCCAGTTTATTGTAAGTTCCTTCATGTTTAATGTATGCCATTTCTCACTTATGCTTCTTAAATTAAATGAATGAGTAGATGAGGTTGAATCCATTGTTCACAGTGCTCTGCCTTTGAATTCATTTAGTTTTTCATGTTTTCACCTGTTTGAAAAGGATCCATGTTCATCCTTGCCATTTTCAGCTCCCTTTCGTTCTGATCCATCCATATATCTAATCAAAAGCATTAAGACTATCGCCTACCTCGCCCCAACTCGAATTCTGCAGAGATCTGACCTTATCCCCGGACCCAAAATTTGTTTTTCTCATTTCTCCAACGAAAACTCAAAAAATCAAAATCAAACATACCTATCTCTTTACTAGCCTAAAATCAGTATCAATTTTGAGTCATCGTAGCCCCTTTGAAGATCCTTTGCTGAGATAGACCCGGAGAGAGCCCTCTCCTGCCCTCATAGGGCTAGCTACGAGGCTGAGCGTGGTTTGATGTAGCCTTGATTTTTACCTTATTTCAGCCTAGGGCAAATTTGAGCGCTAACATACGCGACATCAGTGAAAGGAAAGCGCGTATGCAAACTAGGTTTCTTTGAAGTACAACGATGAAAATGTTGATACGTTACTGTTGGTTCTTGATAATACGTCGAGTGAGTTATATGTATCGGTTCATGTTTGGTATGCTTAAATGTATGGAGAGGGTCTAGTCTGAAAATATGATGAAACGTGGCTTGCAAGTGTTGTTCTATTGAAGTTGTTGGATCCAGTGTGAAAATTGATGAAACGTGGTCCAAGGTGGTGCTGAGGGTGGTAGCCTTCAGTCAGGGGGTTGTAGCTCCCTTGCAGGGGAGGCTGGTAAACGAGGAAGACGGGTCATCAACTCCTTCCGGGTGAGAGTTTTGGCAGTGAAAACGAACGGTCGTAGCTCCCTTCCAGGAGAGGCTGGTAAACGAGTCAGGGGGTCGTAGCTCCCTTCCAGGAGAGGCTGGTAAACGAGCGCAGGTGGGTGCCTGCGTGCTGGTAGAGTCTGCACCAGCACATATGTTGTAAGATGTTTTCTCTAATAAAATATTGAAGGCTGAGCAACTGCAGCGGTGGTTTTCTCCCGACTTGGGTTTCCACCTAAAAATCCTGGTGTTCATGTGTGATTCTTTGTGTGATGGTTTATTCTGTTGTTACTACACATGTTTACTGTTAACATAACATCAGATGAATGAATAGTGCAAAGAACTAAGTTAATAAATATCTGCATATTTAGATCTCTGCTAATACGCGAGTTGTATGAAGGATATCCGCGTATATACGCGAGTTTACTAAAGGAAAGTAGTGTATGGGTTTTAGAGAGTGAAAAAGTAAAAAATTTTGAATATGCAGTAAATACTGATTCACCCCCCCCTCTCAGTATTTTTCCCAACAATTGGTATCAGAGCAGGTCCTTCTGCAGAAGCTTGATCGCTTGAAGGAGATCCGTCGCAATGGGAAGTCAAGAAGGAGTAATGTCTATAAAGCCACCTCTATTCAATGGAAGCAATTTGATATTCTGGAAGGTACGAAAAAAAGCATATCTGCAAAGTCTTGGTGCAGATGTATGGGCAATCGTGGAAGAAGGCTATCAATATCCGACAAGTATTCCTACTGATGCAGCTGAAAGGAAGAAGTATGAAATCAATGCCAAAGCAGTGAATGTCTTATTAGGAAGCATGTATGAATCAGAATTTGCTAAAGTGATGCAACTACATTCAGCAAAAGAAATATGGGACAAAATCATTATGAGCTATGAAGGAGATACAAAGGTAAAAAGTGCAAAACTCCAAACTCTTAGAATTGAATATGAAAATTTGAAGATGCATAGTGATGAAAGTGTTGCCAGTTTCTTTCTTCTTCTAGATGATATTGTAAATCGGATGAGAAATTTGGGTGAAACCATAACTGATACTACTCTGGTAGAAAAAGTCTTAAGATCCTTGACTTCAAGATTTGACTCTAAAGTTTCAGCTATTGAAGAAAGGCAATATCTGCAAACTCTTACTATTGTTCAATTACATGGTATTTTGACTACTTTTGAAATGAGACAAGGAGGTCCTTCTCAAATCAAAGAAGCTGCTTTTAAGGTGTCTGCAAAAGGAAAGGAAAAGGAAGTTGTCAAAGAAACCAGCTATATATCCGAAGAAGAAGAAGCAAATTTTGTGAGAAAACTCCAACTAGGTATTGGAAGATTCAAAGGTAAGCTTCCCTTCAAATGTTTTGAGTGTGGAAAAGTTGGTCACTATGTTGCTAAATGTCCTTATAGAGAAAAACATGGTAAAGGGAAACAATTTGAAAAAAGGAAGAGTTATTATGCAAATGAAGATGATGATGAAGTGTCCAGTGAAGATGAAGAAGATTCTGACCATGATCTGAAAGTGCTCATGGCAAAGAAGCAAAAGAAGAAGACTACTCGAAACAAGAAGATATCTCAGAAAACATGTATAGCAGAAATTGAAAAAGATGAATCAGATAGTGATTGGGGTCCTTTGAATAATATTCTTTGTGCAAACAATAGTGAAGATAGTGAAAGTAAAGTTGTGGATCTAGAAGAAGCTCTCAAGGTTAAAGTTGAAGAACTACAAAGTTCATCTAAGAAGCAAGAATCTATCAACAAAGAAATGATCTCTCAAATGGAAAAACAAATAGAAATGCTGAATGGACAGGTGGAAAAGTATCAAAGGTTTCATACTTATGCATCCAATCGAATTAAAGAACTAGAAGCAGAAATCAACGATCTAAATGCAGATCTCGAAAAATCAAGCAAGAAGAATGAAGGACTTGAAGCTGCAATCATCTCTCTACAAATAGATCTTGAAGCATCAAGTAAGAAGAATGAGGAACCTCTACAACCATTTGGAAAGGAAGGCCTTGAAGCAGAAATCATCTCTCTCAAAGAAGATCTGGAAAAATCAAATAAGAAGAATGAAGAGCTGCAACAAACATGTGAAGAAAACGAAAATTGGTTGAAAGAAGAGATTCTAAATCTGAAGGATCAAGTAGAAGATGGAAGAAGGAAAGAATAAAGCATGACAAAGCAATGTCAAGCCCTGGAGGTTGAGGTAAAAATTCTCAAAGGTAAATTAGAAGAAAAGGTTAAACTTTTGAGGTTTCAAGATAGTACTAATATTTTGGACAATATTCTGAGTAATCAAAGGTCTCCTGCTATCAAACTTGGTCTTGGTTTCCATGAGACTGTTAAAGGAGAATCTAGCTCACAAGGAAGTGCTAAAAATTCAGAGGATGTCAATGCAAAACCTGAAGTGTTGAAAGAAACAAAAGGTCAACCAACAATGATGAAATCTCAAAAGAAATCAGTCAATGAAGTTGAATGCTTTAAATTTCATAATTATGGGCATGTTGTAGCAAATTGCAGGAGCAGATCTTTTCAGCCTCAATCAAACAGTTCCTACATCGAAAGGTACTCTGGTTTCTTCAAGGGATATTGTTTTTCATGTAACAAGTATGGACATAAAGCAGCTGATTGTAAAAGGAGGAAGATTAGAAATACTCATTATGATTCTTATGCTTATTTCTCTGGACACATGAGATGTTATTATTGTAACAAGTATGGACATGTAGAAAAGGAATGCAGGTTGAACAGATATGAGAAATTGGATAACTTCCAGCACACAAATAGAAAGATCAAACAAATATGGAAAAAGATGGAGGACCGATCAGAAACGTAGGGAATATTGACCCTACTGCAGTCATCCACTTCTGAAGCTTACTTCTCTGATTGACTGCAGGAATGATGTGGGATACATTATGAGATTTAGTAATGTATCGTCACGGGGGGAGCAATGTATGATGTCTCTCATGGTTGATTTGATTATTCTGGTTATATGTATTTCAGACAAAGCATCTGATATGAAGAAGACGGGTACAAGAAGTACAAGATCAGGGGAAGATGAAGGAATGTGAAAAAATTTCTATGCTTCACTTTCCATATGCGGGTTCTATGAACAAAAGTCGCGTATACACGCAAGTTCCATCAGACACAGTCGCGTATGCATTGATGATAAGAGAATTTATATGATAGCTAAAGATCTGGAACAGAGGTTCAGGGGGAGCATCAGTCTGACTGTTAATAACTATTTTATTGACTCTGTATCAGCTTAATTTATCAGTTTTAAATAATGATGATATGATACTTGGTTACTTAAGTTGAAGATTATGGATGAGTCCTGAAGAGTATTCGTTGCTGAGATGAAAGTCTTATAATTCAGAGATAAGGACAGATCATGAAGAGATTGTTGCTGATGACTTGCTGATAAAGGTATTCAGGTTGCACAAGTTAAGGAGGAGCACTGGTTCAGGGGGAGCAGCAGGTTGAACACTAATGACTGCATTGTTGGCACTATGACTGCTTATTATTTGATTATTGTGATACTCATGCTCAAATGATGATGACTTGGTATATGGTTTATTATGATGAGATTTTGATCCCTGTTTACTGAAAAGTATCTTTGGTGCTCACACATGGATGAGTTGGAAGTCGTTTGATTCAGAAATAAGAATAGATCATGCAGAGTTTGTTACTATGGTTGAGATCTTTTGCCTACATATGTTACTTCATGTTAAATCTTAAAGATCATGGTGATATTGGACCACATGGATGATTGACACATATTTGAAGATGTTGTTCTGGTATGATAATTTCTCTTGGAAAGAATGTATTGATGCTGCAAAGAATCTGAAGGCTTGGTTACTAATGTACTTATGCTACAACCATTGGATGATGCTTGAAGACACAAATACACTGTTCTATCTATTTGTATTCCAGGGAAGCATTCAAATATCTCAAAAAGAAGCTGAACACTGTCTTTGCCTCACAGAGGATCAGATCTGGTTAAAATATAGAAGATGGTATTGGATACGCGGATTTCCTGAAACACAGTCGCGTATATACGCGAGTTCATGCACATAAAACCGCGTATGTCTGATTGCTGACAAATTTCTGTTTGGGGTCAGCTTTCTTCAGCACATCTGCAGTGCTGTTTGGTATCTCTGATACTGTTTGGTATCTCTGGTGGTGTTCCAGTTCTCATAATTCCATTTCTAATATTTTGATAAAAATGCCTTGATGATTTGTTGGTAAAAGTGTTCAGGATGCACAAACTAAGGGGGAACCTTAGTCATATGGAAAGGATGCTTGGATGAACAGATTTAGGGGGAGCATTAGCCTTGCTGAGTATAATGCATTGTTGGCATTATGATGGTTCTGAAATATGTTCTTTTTCTTGAGGTATTTTTGGTATTGGTCATAAAAGTCATATTTGTAATTTGATGAAAAGGTCTTGTTGAGACCCATGATGTAAAATTGTAATATTCAGTCATGTAAGGACTTGACAAATTTTTAAACCCACTTGGTTGGGTAGCTGAGTCAAATTTTGTAAACCCACTTGGTTGGATATTTGAGGTAAGTATGAGTCGTTGGTGATAGGAAGTTCATAGAGTCATGTACTTCATTGAAAAATATGTTTGAAGATTCAGAGGGAGCTTGGTCACTTCAGTATACATCAGATCTGCAGAACGCTTCTTCTACATAAGGAGAAAAGGGGGAGAGTGTGTTGGTTTTGATTCGCCATTTGCCCTTGATGTCAAAGGGGGAGAGTGACATGGTGTTTGAATGAAGAGAAAGAATGGTGTCAAAGAATGGGGAGAGTGAGAGTGACATGGTGTCATTGTATTCTTAATATACCTATCTGTTGTGGTGATCAAACACCATCGTGGTTGCCATCAAGTCCAAAGGGGGAGATTGTTGGCAATATGATGCAGAGTGTTGTCCTTGATGGCAACCCATTGAATGAAGATGAAGACATGAGATTGTTGGCATGTGTTGTCCTTGATGGAAATACACCTGATGAAGTTATTCTTGACTTGATGGACTTGGTAAATGATGTAAATCTGATGTGAAATGATGTTAGTTAGCAATATGATGTTGAGTGTTGTCATTGAATGGCAACCCACTTGATGAAGAAGATGGAAACTTACTTGATGAAGTTGTGCTTGATAGAATATGTTCTTGATGAAGTAAATCTGATGTATCTACAGAGAGTACAGAAGGTAATGAAGAAAGGAATTCAATATGTGCTAGATCCATGATGAAAAGAGTATGTTTCAAGGAATATGTGGATTTGTCTAGTATAAGTCGCGTATGCACGCGGTAAAGTACGTGCCAAGTCGCGTATGGGCAAAAGCGCTCAAAAAGTGCAAAACCAGGGGTAACCACCATGGTATTGACCCATTGTATTGGGTAATGATTCGTCTAAATGACCCCGTCCAGGAATACCATCGGAAGTAATGTGGTTTTGGCTCATGGTATTGAAAAAGAGTAAACCTATATAAGGAGAAGAAATTCATTGTGCAAATCATGAGTGTGGGTGCAAGATGTCTGAGCTTGAATGAATACTTCTCTCTGAAGTATATCTGAATGGAAAGGGTTACAATTGAATGAAAGATCTGAATGTATGATGCACCAATGAAGAAATGATGAAGAAGGAAATCTAGATCTGGAATGTATTTGTATCTGCTAGATCTGTTTATGGAATGCTTAGATCTGAGATGAGGCGAACATCTGTCTGAAGTAAAGGGTAAAAATCTGTGTGATGTATCTGTTCTGAAGAATTGCAATGACCTAAATGTCTGAAGAACCATACGCTAGTTCGCCGCAGAGAAAGCGCGTATGCACAATGAAATTAGATCTATAATATGTACAGAAGTATACGCTGGTTTATGTGAACGGCAGCGCGTATATACACGACATTAGTGAAAGGAAAGCGCGTATGCAAACTAGGGTTTGCTGAAGTCTGTGGTAAGAAATGTCTGATCTGTTCTGCTAGTTTATTGTTATCTGTCAGTGAGTTATATGTATCAGTTTCATGTTTGACTGTGCTTAAAAGTATGGAGTGGGTCCAGTCTGAAAATATGATGAAACGTGGCCTACAAGTTGTGTCCTAGAGGAAGCTTTGGATCCAGTGTGAAAATTAATGAAACGTGGTCCATAGAGGTGCTGAGGGTTGTAGCCTTCAATCAGGGGGTTGTAGCTCCCTTCCAGGTGAGGCTGGTAAACGAGAGAAGGGGGTCGTAGCTCCCTTCCAGGTGAGGCTAGTTAACGAGAGCAGGGGGTCATAGCTCCCTTCCAGGAGAGGCTGGTAAACGAGTCAGGGGGTTGGAGCTCCCTTCCAGGAGAGGAGAATTTGGTAAACGAGTGCGGTCGGTGCCTGCGTGGCGGTAGGAGGCTGCGCCACACATATGTTGTAAGATGTTTTCTCTATAATAAAATATTGAAGGGTGAGCAACTGCAGCGGTGGTTTTCTCCCGACTTGGGTTTCCACCTAAAAAAGCCTGGTGTTCATGTGTGATGCTTTGTGTGATGGTTTGATACATTTGTTACTACACATGTTTCTTTGGTAACTTAACATGAGATGAATGAATAGTGCAACAGAGAACTATGTTAATAAATATCTGCATATTTAGATCCACTGCTAATACGCGAGTTGTGCTAAGGATATCCACGATGTACTTCGAGTCTTTACTAAAGGAAAGTAGCGTATGGGTTTTAAAGGAATGAAAAAGTCAAAAGTTTTGAATATGCAGTAAATACTGATTCACCCCCCCCCCTCTCAGTATTTTTCCCAACAATTGGTATCAGAGCAGGTCCTTGTAGAGAAGCTTGATCGCTTAAAGGAGATCCGTCGCAATGGGAAGTCAAGAAGGAGTAATGTCTATAAAGCCACCTCTATTCAATGGAAGCAATCTGATATTCTGGAAGGTATGAACAAAAGCATATCTGCAAAGTCTTGGTGCAGATGTATGGGCAATCGTGGAAGAAGGTTATCAATACCCGGCAAGTATTCCTACTGATGCAGCAGAAAGGAAGAAGTATGAAATCAATGCCAAAGCGGTGAATGTCTTATTAGGAAGCATGTCTGAATCAGAATTTGCTAAAGTGATGCAGCTACATTCAGCAAAAGAAACATGGGACAAAATCATTCTAAGCTATGAAGGAGACACAAAGGTAAAAAGTGAAAAACTCCAAACTCTTAGAATTGAATATGAAAAATTGAAGAAGCATAATGATGAAAGTGTTGCCAGTTTCTTTCTTCGTCTAGATGATATTGTAAATCGGATGAGAAATTTGGGTGAAACCATAACTGATACTACTCTGGTAGAAAAAGTCTTAAGATCCTTGACTTCAAGATTTGACTCTAAAGTTTCAGCTATTGAAGAAAGGCAAGATCTGCAAACTCTTACTATTGTTCAATTACATGGTATTTTGACTGCTTTCGAAATGAGACAAGGAGGTCCTTCTCAAATCAGAGAAGCTGCTTTTAAGGTGTCTGGAAAAGGAAAGGAGAAGGAAGTTGTCAAAGAAACCAGTTATATATCCGAAGAAGAAGAAGCGAATTTTGTGAGAAAACTCCAACTAGGTACTGGAAAATTCAAAGGTAAGCTTCCCTTCAAATGTTTTGAGTGTGGAAAAGTTGGTCACTATGCTGCTAAATGTCCTTATAGAGAAAAACATGGTAAAGGGAAACAATTTCAAGAAAGGAAGAGTTATTATGCAAATCTAGATGATGATGAAGTGTCCAGTGAAGATGAAGAAGATTCTGACTATGATCTGAAAGTGCTCATGGCAAAGAAGCAAAAGAAGAAGGCTACTCGAAACAAGAAGATATCTCAGAAAACATGTATAGCAGGAATTGAAGAAGATGAATCAGATAGTGATTGGGGTCCTTTGAATAATCTTCTTTGTGCAAACAATAGTGAAGATAGTGAAAGTAAAGTTGTGGATCTAGAAGAAGCTCTCAAGGTTAAAGTTGAAGAACTCCAAAGTTCATCTAAGACGCAAGAATATATCAACAAAGAGATGACCTCTCAAATGGAAAAACAAGTAGAAATGCTGAATGGACAGGTGGACAAGTATCAAAGGTTTCATACTTATGCATCCAATCGAATTAAAGAACTAGAAGTAGAAATCAACGATCTAAATGCAGATCTCGAAAAATCAAGCAAGAAGAATGAAGGACTTGAAGCTGAAATCATCTCTCTACAAACAGATCTTGAAGCATCAAGTAAGAAGAATGAGGAACCTCTACAACCATTTGAAAAGGAAGGCCTTGAAGCAGAAATCATCTCTCTCAAAGAAGATATGGAAAAATCAAATAAGAAGAATGAAGAGTTGCAACAAACATGTGAAGAAAACGAAAATTGGTTGAAAGAAGAGATTCTAAATCTGAAGGATCAAGTAGAAGATGGAAGAAGGAAAGAAGAAAGCATGACAAGGCAATGTCAAGCCTTGGAGGTTGAGGTAAAAATTCTCAAAGGTAAATTAG